>WBMV01008401.1:4382-34026 GCA_013396655.1 Campylorhamphus procurvoides | reverse complement strand
TCCATCCACTCAAGAGGTGTGGGAAGAAAGGTTGTCATTGAAGACTGAAACAGAAATGTTTTTGAGTACCTCAGCCTTCTCCTCATCTGTTGTTACCAGTTTACCAGCATTGTTTACCGGGAGGGTAATTCCTTCTTTGACCTTCCTTTTCTGGCTGACATACCTGTAGAAGCCCTTCCTGTTATTCGTTGTGTTCCCTGCCAGGTTCAGCTCCAGCTTCCCCTTGGCCTTCCTGGACCCATCCCTACACAACCGAACTTGATCTCTATACTCTTCGCAGGGNAAAGATTGAGTTAAACACCTCTGCCTTCTCTCTGTCCCTGTTTGTGAGATGACCATCCTCATTCTGTCAAGGGTCGATGATATTTCTATACTGCCTATTGCCATTAATGCATTTTAAAAAACTCTTTTTATTGTCCCCCACATTTCTGGCAGCTTCAACTCCGGTTCAGCTTTGGCCACACGAATTTTCTCCCTATAGTGATGAGCAGCATTTCCGTATTCTTTCCATGTCATCTGACCCTGCTTCCACTTGCCATACACTTTCTTTTTTTGCCCTAGCTCCAGAAGAAGATCTCTGTTCAGACAAGTTGGCCTTCTAACTCTCCTGCTTGACTTACAACATTTAGGAATTGCTGCTCCTGTGCTCTTAGGAGGTGGTGCTTAAAAAGTGACCAGCACTGGTGGACCCCAGCACCTTCAAAAGTTTTCTCCCAGGAGACCTCACTCACTAGTTCCCTGAACAGCCTGAAGTCTGCTCTTCTCATGGCCAGGGTTGAAGTTTTGCTGGCACTTTTACTCCTGTCAACAGGGATTTAAAACTCAATCGCTTCGTGGACTCTGTGGCCAAGATGGCCTCCAATCACCACTTCATTCATGAGACCCTTTCTGTTAACAAGCAACAAATCAAGGAGGGCGCCTTTCCTAGTTGGCTCCCTTATTACCTGCACCATGAAGTTATCACCCAGGTGTTTTAGCAATCTTCTGTCCCCCATAAGGACAAGGGCAGTTGATTTAGTTCCCTTAGTTCCTCAAAGAATAACTCGCCTGCGTCATTGTCCTGGCTAGGTGGTCTATAGTAGACTCCCATGATGACATTTGCATTATTGGTTTGTCCCTTAATCCTTACCCAGAGGCTCTCAGCTGTGCCATTGCCAACTGTAAGCTCTGTACGTTCTAGCTTCTCCATTGCATACAGTGCCACTACCCCCCCACACCTCACCTGCCCTTCCTGTCCCTCCTGAAGAGACTGTAATTACCCATCATGGCACACCAGTTTTGAAGTAATTCAAGGCTATACAATCACAGTCTCCAAGTCTCCAAAGTCTTTGCTACTTCCATGTCAGAAGTACAGAAATGCAGTCTGTACACATACCTTCGGTAATTGCCTCACATTTCTATGTTATATAAGAAAGTTTAGATATTATAACATCCTTCCTGTGATTTTTCTCTGAACTGGTGTCTAGTGCCATTCTTTTTGTCCTCCCAAACAAACAATTAATTATTTTACTAATTTTCTTTATCAATGTTTGCAACTTGTCAACCAAACGTTCAAGGATGAATGAGAGAAGCAACAAAAAACTCAGTGTAGATATGTGTTGTTTGTTCATCACTTGAAAATTTATCAGCATAACCAATTACTTTCAGTCCAAATTATAGGCCAGAACCTCACTGTCAGAGATCACATATTCTAAGTAGCACTAATTATCCACCCCTCTTCAATACATTTCTAAAATGCAAGATTAGAGGAAGTAAACATCTGGCAAGATTCTTACAGCATCAAGAACTGGTTCTCTCAATCAGGGTTCATTAATTTCTTTAAGAAGGCAAAATGGTAGCATTATTAGTAACAGTATTTCAGTTGTGTACTTTATCAATAAGAAAAGTAAAGCTAACATACAGGTAAATCAAAAAGCTCCTCTTCCACTTTTTCAGCCTCTTGAATGCTGAAATGTTACAATCTGAATTATACAATCAGATTGTTTTCAGAAATATTCTGAAAAGGTATCCCTTCAAAATGAGTTTGAAGACAACCAATTGAAATAGCAGGAACTTTAACCAGAAAAATCATTCAACTATTCTTCTAGCTGAGTGGTGATCGTATATTTGAGTGGAAGTAGCTTAGATTCACAATGTTGTTAAACTGATAAGCTCAACAAACATTGATTTTGTGTAGTGAGTTAAAGAAAACAACCACGTTTAGTCTTTGCCACTTATACAAGTCTCACAAGTCCTTTAGCACAAGACCTCCTAAAATACTGATGCTGCTGGCATGCTATACAACTACTTCTCAGTTGCATTTGAGCCACATTTCTTCTGTTTACCACAGTATATGCCTACAGAAGATGAACCACAGAGATCATTTAGCAGTCACAGGATCATAGGATAATTCAGTTAAGAAGGAACTTCATGCTCAAAGCAGGGTGAGCAAGACCATCTGTCCTGGTTCTGGCCAGGACAGGGTTAATTTCTGCAGTAGCCAGGAGGGGGCATGGCCAGGACCCAGAGGTTATTCCATACCACCTCACATCATTGCCAGGGGCAGAGAAAGGGACTGTGTCTTTCAAGGAGAAGGGGTTCCTTCCAGTAGAGAAAACATGGCAGAGGGAGCTGTCTGGTATTGTCTATTATCAGGTGGTTTCTGTGTGAATCATTTCTTTTCTTATACCCTCTGTCATTAGTATTGTTGCTGTCACTGTCCATTTTATCTCATTGCTGTTTCCAGTAATTTTTTTTTTATCTCAACCTGTGATCTTTCCCTTTTGTGCCTCTAATTCTCCTCTCCAGCCTGCTGCAGGGGGAGGGGAAAATGGGGGAGCGAGTGAGCGGCACATGGTTTGGAGAGTCTCAGTAAGGGCACTGAATTAGGGAGTACCATTCCTAAACCACAACACCATGTTATGCAGGGCTTTATCCAGACTGGTCTTGAAAACCTCCAAGGATGAAAAATGCACAGATTCTCTGGGCTTTTTCAATGCTCAACTGTCCTGATAGTGAAAAATGTTTTCCTTATACCTAGTCGGAATGTCCCATTTCAATATAAGTCCACTGTCTCTCATCCTTGCTCCGCAACACTGTGGGAAGCCTGACTCAAGTCTTCCCAATAATCTCCTCATAGGTATGAGGAGACTGCTCTAAGGTCTGCCTGTCCATTGTGTATCATCCAGTCTGTGTCCCTGTCATCATCATCCCTGTCCCCCCTCAATGACTTGTCTTATCCTGGTTGCACAAGCCCAATACCTTCACCTTCCCTGGAACCTCCCCCATGACTTCTCCTTCTCCACCTAACCTGACCACCCATAAGGACTTAATTTTGTTTCGGGGCTAAAGAGAAGAAAACACTGTTGCATCTTTCTACTACTGTCATGTAAATACATAAGTACTGAAAACCTAAATTAGCAAGAATATGCCCAAACCCTTAGCTTACTAAATCTCATCTATCTCAGTCATTGCTTCTTAGGGATAATATTAAAAACAGCAGTATGCATTACATATTTTAGCATAAAGAATTATTTTCTCAGCTGACTGTTTGCCCTATTCCTTTTTCACAGCTAAGGTTTTCAGGCTTCCTTTATGCTATGTATATTATGTTGATTGAACTACTTTTAATTTAAAATTCATAAAATTTGTTTATTGCAATCAAGACAACTATTGCATGTTAAAATGCTTTTGAGCTGGTTAAGAGTTTAATACTTGCAACGCTGCCTTTAAACCTTTTCTTATGTAGAGTAATTCAAACCATTCTTGTATTTTAATCCTCATATTGGAAAGGATTTAAAATTATTCTATCATCCATGAATTTGAGTTTTGTTTTGAAGTATGATTAGTCAATTTTTGAAACTTTAGAAATTTCTTCTGAATCAGGGCTCAAAATAATTTTGTATCCGAAACTTAATGACGTACTCTTTAGTACTATTGGAATATAGAAGTCAGGAGAACTAACTAAATACCTCTTTAAACTCTGTTTTTCAAAATTAGGAAAAAAATACATTGATATACATGACTGCTAGATTACCTTTAAGGGTTCCATCACTTCCAGCTGGGGAGCAGACAGACTGTGGTGACCTCAAGGAAAAAGATGCAGCACTCCTTACTGAAGGATCGCCATCCTAAAGTAACAATAATAAAAAAAACCCCAAAAAACATTAGGGACATGAATATTTGATAAAGACTGAAATTAGTACATATACTGATAAAATGGATTGGATGAAAAAGCATACACAAATATTAGAAAAATATTTATTTATATAAAAATCTTTGTAATTTAGACTGCTATTAGACTACTATTTAGGCAACATTCCAGAAAACAATCAGCCTTAAGAATTTAGAACATGGGTCCCAAGCACAGGAAGGACGTCGACATGTTGGAGCAAGTCCAGAGGATGGTAATGAAGATGCTCAGAAGGCTAGAGCACCTCTCCTATGAAGACAGGCTGAGAGAATTAGGACCTTTCAGCCTGGAGAAGAGAATGCTTCAGGAAGGCCTTAAAGCAGCCTTCCAGTACCTGAAGGGAGCCTACAAGGAAGCTGGAAAGGGACTTTTGACAAGGACAAGACTTCTCCTGGCTGCTCATAGAATATTTCATCTGTCTCTTCATCCTGATTGGGTGGTCTATAACAGACTCCCACCAGGAGATCTGCCTTGTTGGCCTTCCCCCAATCCTTACCCATAAGCACTTGACTCTATCATCATCATTATGCTCCAGACAACTGAGACAGTCCTTAACACACAGGGCTACCTCATCACCTCTCCTTCCTTTTTGATCCCTTCCGAAGACTTTATAGCCAACCATTGCAGCATTCCAGTTGTGTAAGACTTCCCACCATGTCTTTGTTACGGCTATAATGTCATCATTTTCCTGCTGCACCATGGGCTTCCAGTTCCTCCTGTTTGTTGCCCATGCTGTGCACATCGGTGTACATGCACTTCAGTTGCATTTGTTGATGATACAAAACTGGGGGGAGTGGCTGATACACCTGAAGGCTGTGCTGCCATTCAGCAGGACCTTGATAGGCTGAAGAATTGGGCAGAGAGAAATCTAATGAGGTTCAACGAAAGCAAGTGGAGGGTCCTGCACCTGGGGAGGAATAACTCCCACTACCAGGACAGGTTGGGGGCTGACCTACTAGAGAGTAGCTCTGCGGAGAAGGACCTGGGAATCTTGGTGGATGACAAATTGACCATGAACTGGCATTGTGCCCTTGTGGCCAGGAGGGCCAATGGGATCCGGGGTGCATCAGGAAGAGCATGGCCAGCAGGTCAAGGGAGGTGATCCTCCTCCACTACTCAGCCCTAGTGGGGCCCCATCTGGAATGCTGTGTCCAATTCTCAGCTCCTCAGTACAAGAAAGACAATGAACTACTGGAGAGGGTCCATTGGAGGCCACAAAGATGATGAGAGGTCTGGAGCATCTCTCTTATGAGGAGGCACTGTGGGAGCTGAGCCTGGTGTGTCCAGAGAAGAAACAACTGAGAGGGGATCTCATTAATGCATCTAAATAGATCAAAGGCGGGTGCCAAGAGGATGGTGCCAGACTTCTTTCAGTGATGCCCAGCAACAGGATGAGGAGCAATGGCCATAAATTAAAACACAGGAAGTTTCACCTCAACATGAGGAAGAACTTCTTTCCATGGAGGGTGGCAGAGCACTGGAACAGACTGCCCAGGGAAGTCATGGAGTCTCCCTCTCTGGAGACATTCAAAACCCACCTGGACGCATTCCTGTATAACGCGCTCTAGGTGGCCCTGCCTTGGCATAGGGGTTGGACTAGATGATCTCCAGAGGTTCATTCCACCCCTGAAGATTTGTGATTCTAAGTTCTCATGAACTAGGATGCAGTTGCATTGCATCACAAAATTAGGGGTGAATATTTTTAAATACTTCCTCTTTAAACATTGTGAAATAAATTATCCTAATATTAAAGTTTTCCTAAAATCCTGTCTTAAAACCAAGATTCTTTTGAAAGTGTACCCTTAACAGTCAGGGGATATACGTACATTTAATGCCAAGAACAGCTTATTTTGAAGAATTTTCATTGCTGAAGCAGAGACTGAGAAAAATATCTGATGATTGTGTAGCGTGATAGATTCCTTCATTACAAAACTCTTGTTGAACATACTACTTTTACCTAATATTTTAAATCAGCATAATTCTTGCATTTAAAAAAAATAACTCTCTTGGAGTTGCAGTGTATTAATCCCTGTAAAGAATTTAGGTAGCCTGGTGTTAGTAGTACAATTGTTGAATCCAACACTGTTTTTGTTTCCACAAGCTAATTTAGGAAGACAAAAGTTGCCCCTAGTTTTCATAAGGTAAATAAAACACATCATTAAAACAAAAACAAAAAAATGGCCTGCATGCCACCAGGTTTTGATCAAGTTTTGTAATTTGTAGGCATCACACAGTTCAAAGAGCTAAAGTCAAAAAATAAAAATGAAACTTAAGTGCTCCCCCCTTAAGAGGTGTTAAGAGATTATATGCCAAACTTCTAAAGAAGAATCCAGACATGCTTCATCCATGGGATAAGATGCTCATTAAGAAGAAAATTAACAAGTTCAAAACACCATGGGAGAAAGTTGCTGGGTTTGTTTTTTTTTTCATTTATCTTCAAGACTTCAGCAAGAATTTCTCCCACATGAACTAAAGTCACTATGGGAAAACATGTTATAAATAAGCCAGGCCATTAAAGCATATAACAGAGCTGTAAGAAAAAGTGTTAAAAGAAATTTTTGCCTTTGACCACAATTCTATATTACTCAATAGGTCATGCAATTATGTCAAGTCTAATTGACAGTTAGGGGAATCTTCAGAAAGACAAGTTAACTAAACACCTATTTAGAATCTAGTATTCTTTCATCAACATATTGATACAATAATTGCAGAGACACTCTACCATTTCTTTAAAATAAACTCACATATGAGTAGGATTTTTTACTTTTCATACTTTGATCAGAATGAATGTTACAAACTGTTCCAAAGGAAAGAGATCTAGAAAAAAATTGAAATTCGCACGTTAAAGTTGCACAGTTGAGTGCAACACATCTGAAACTGAAATATATTTTCAATAGCTTTATTCATCAACCACATCATCATAAAATATCTGACTTCTAAGGCAGCTAAACACATACTTGCTTTATCATAGTAAATATTTGTTTTATCATCATAAACTGATCTAGGTAACATACCTCACTACTTAGCCTGTGCACCATTTGTAGGTAGTCTTCATTTGAGCCATGTCTAGAATTATCAGCATGATGATTAGCTGAATTTCCAGACAATTGACTTGAAACTTTATTGTCATGGAGATTCCTCATCCCAGCTGTGACAACGGGACTGGATACTGAAGCTGAAATACAGAAAAATATAAATAACTATACCAATATATTCACACGATAGTTAACTCTAAAAAATTTCAAAGAAAACACCATAATATTAATGAGTTGGATGCAAGAGGTCTGGGATCTGAACAAGAATCACAACTTTCTTCATTGAATCCTTTTGCCACAAATACCTTGAATAAAATTAGGTATCTCAGATTTGAATTTTCAAGAGGCTTTAAAACATTAATTCCATGCACAGATTAGACAAGCTTCTCTCCACATCTATCCTAATTATAGTCAGTATCATACAGTTATAGGTTATAGAAAACTTTATTTTCCTCTACATAATATGTATTCACTACCTTTAGTAACTTCTAGGTATTCATGAAATGTATAACGTTACATATGGAACAGCTATATAAATTCTAAGCACATTGCTAAACTTTAGCAGATGATTTAAAGGAATCTAACAAGAATTCTACTTACAAAAAAGGATAATGCCTAGATACTTAACAGTGTTCATGTTGTTCAAGATTGGTTTTAGAAAACAGAAGAACAAAGAAATCCATTCATTCTGAAGGTCATCTTTGCCAGTTACTGCATACCTTGAGTATAATTCTAGCCAACTTAGTCTAGCCTACACTGCAAAGGTTTTGTAAGGCTAAATAAGCTGGCAGCAAAACTTACATTTCACTGGCAAAAATTAGATTTTTGCTAATACAGATAAACAATTGCCATAGCTAACAAATAAAATTTTTATGGTTTTTCTGATTTTTCTACTGTCATGTATACATGACAAATATGCAAAATCTGTGTACATAGAAGAGGAGCAGTAACGCCAAGGTCACGGGTTTGATCCCTGTACAGGCTATTCACCCAAGAATTGGACTCAGTGATCCTTGTGGGTCCCTTCCAACTCAAAATATTCTGTGATTTGATGATTTCTTCTTCCTTTGCTTTTTTTTTTTTTTTAAATAAAATAAATACTACCACTCTGTACAGTCAGGAAAGCAAAGCTTAAACATACCCAAAAAATTCCCTATCAACTCCAAGATTTTCATTAAGAATGTGACTCCTTCAAAGAAATTAGAGAACCATGAAATGCAAACGAAGGTAAAGCTGACATGAGATAGGAGAATAAAATGAATATCAAAGACTTACCTTGCTGCATCTGAGGATGTGGTGTATAACTTGGAGGATGTGAATATGGCATGTATCCTGCAGGACTTTGAGGAGCATATGGACTAGGCACTGGACTATTCTGTTGTGCCAAAAATCTGTTACCAGAGCTTGTTTGTGGTGGCACAAACCGACTAAAAAATAAAATGAAAAAAGTTTGCAAAAGTTGGAAAAGGAAATTTATACAAGTTTTTTATTTCTTTTGGAATATTATACTTTTGGAACATTCTAACTTCTGTAAGACACAAAATTTCAATGCAATCAAGAAACCCCTTTAAAAGCAGTATTTTAAGCCTTACCAACTTCAATTATTACTTAAGAGCCACAGTTTAGGTACAGCATTAGTAAAAGTAAAGAATAGAATAAAAAGCATTCATAAGACCTCCATCGAGGGAAAGGAAACAATGACAAAATAAGATCTTCAGATTTACTAAAACAAGATATGTAATTTCCAAAAGTTAGTCCTAGAAGTTTGAATGAAAGTGACAGCTAAGGTTTAATTATCATATAACAACTATCTTGCTAAGATTAACAAGGAGCCATCTACTCTAAATATGATTTTTCTAGTAAGATTTCAAAGAACTTCATCTAATAGAACAATACTGCCAAGATATAGGAATATGATAGGCAGGACCTGACTCAAAGTCTACTGAATACATCTTATTCTTTCACTGGCTTTATCTTAGACTCCTAAAGGTAGAAAATCATAAAACCAAAATAGGCATATGACAATAAAAGATGTACATTATAACCTACATTCTTATATGAGCTTTTTCAAAACAAAAATTAAAAAAAAATATGTACTTCAGAAAGTACATGCTTTCACAACCCTCAGTTCTAGATCAGAACTCTATGAAGGTAAGATTCCATAGATAGAAATAGCAAAGGATTTTGCAAGGATTTCAAGAACACCTAGCATATTGTAATATTCACAATTCAAAAAAACTTTTTCAATATCACTTTTAGTTATAAAAGTAAAAATGTGTACTTTCTTTTGTGCAGATACAGAGTATTTCATTTGCCAAAACAATTTCACTAAGTAAAATAAGTTTATTTTAATAATAATATCCAATAACTGGAGATTAAATCTGTTACAGCCCAGGAACTGGGTTGAAACTACATGCAGAATTCTTTCCTCTAGTCCAGAGTACTTTATTATATTAACAAAGACTGAGGGAGCTGGGGTTGTTTAGCCTGGAGGAAAGGAAGCTCAGGAGACACTTTATCACTGAAAGGAGGTTGTAGCAAGGTGGGGGTCAGTCTCTTCTTCTAGGTAACAAGCAATAGGACCAGAGGAAATGGCCGCAAGTTACTCCAGGGGAGGTTTAGATTGGATATTAGGAAAAATTTCTTCACCGAAAGGTTTGTCAACCACTGGCACAGCCTGCCCAGGGAAGTGGTTAAGTCACCACCCCTGGATGTATTTAAAATACATGTACATGTGTCACTTAGGGACACGGTTTAGTGGTGAACCTGGCAGCGTTAGGTTAATGGTGATGATCTTAGAGGTCTTTTCCAACCTAAATGATTTCATAGGTACATGCTACTTGCTGACATTCAAAGTTTGAAAAAGAAACAGAAAGTTGATGAGGAAGCTGCTGGAAGACTGGTCAAATTACTGGGCCTATCCTCCTCTGAGCAGCCTTTTGGATAACTGTTACAGCAGTATTCCATGTTTTTACAGCCTTCTTTCCCACCCTTCTGTCACATTGGTAATGTTATACATGATGAAACACACAGCCTCTTTCCTATTATCCTGCCACCAGTCTCAACCTCAGCCACAGGTAGAGAATAGCTGGAGGGGTGCCAGAAAGCAGGGTGATTACTTAAGCAGGAAAGAAAGTTTGCCAAAATTATGGGAGGGAGAGAAAGTGGGGAATCCTGACTAGTTGGAATACAAAGATTAACTCACTAGCAAAAAGATGGTTTTTTTGCTGGCTGAAGAAACTCACCCTGCTGTCAGACAAATGCAAAATATGTCTTGACACTGATCACCTTCCACTCACATACTTGCAACAAGAATTGACTGTCACTGTATGAAGAATTTGCAGTTTGCTGCCCATCCCACCCCATTAAAAGAGAGCGTTACCTGGAAGGGCTATGTGAGATAGTGGTTTGCTGATAATTGGAAGATGCAGGACTACCACGCATGGAATTCTGAGAAATATTAAACTGCGACATCATCATCCCTATTAAGAAGAAGATAGCAGCATTACTTTACATGCATTTCCTTTTTAATTAATAAAGTCTCTCATTTCAGAAATTATTATATACAGAGATTATAAACTTTATTAACATTATCGTCTACCTACAACTGTTAGAAAACATTAAAAAAAGATTGATTTCATGTAAGATGTCTCTTTTACACCATGACATAAAGAGTGTTCCCTAAAGCAGTATTAATTCAATTATAAATATCAACAGCAGTTCCTTCATCTGTTCCTTAGCCAAAAACCTGCTAGTAAATAGAAACATTTTATAGCAGGATACATACTCCACACCCCAGAATGATTTGTAGAATACTCATCGTACCAATAATATTTGGAAACTTCACAACAAGTCAGAAGAAGGTGAAAAACTTATCTCCCATTTTTAGAACAAGTACAGCAAACAATCATCTTGGGTTGAGTGGTACAAGATATTGTCCCTGTTCCCCTAATACCTTAGTGGTTCTTTTATACCCAGGGACAACAGTTTTCTATTCCACCTCCACCATGCTTATAAGGAATGTTATCAAAGAAGGTGCTGAAATATTTTCATTTGCAAAGAACCACCAATATCCCATCTGTAGACTTCAACAGCCTGTAGATTCCCAGTCATGCTTTGAAAATTCAGTTGTACTAGACGGCAAGCCACAAGTACCAATAGGCTTGAAATCAACTTGCATCTTTATCAGGGAGAATTTAAATGAATATTTTTTGTTTCCTCTTTTTGATACAGATATAAAGAATTTCTAACCACCACATGACACTGAAAGTTGAAGTGATATGAGTACACAAAAGCTTATATGACTTTTAACCAGGTGATCTTAATGACAGAATTGAATGTCTTGCAGCTAAAACAGCATCAGAATTCACATACACACTGCAGCTTGGGAAGCCACAGCAAGTGATCCAAAGCCATAGGTAAAAGCACATCAGTAGTGCAAATATTTAAACCAAAGGTTAGATAGACAGCTAAAAGTAGTCCCTAATCCAGAGTGTTTGGAAGTCATCAATCTCTGGATGACTTACAGATTTCAATGACTGCAATATTCACACAAGCAAAGCTAGTTTCAGAAATCCTCTCTGTCATTCTCTTTTCTCTTTCCCCAAAAGAGAAGTGATGGGATAATCCCTCAGGAATTAAGCCGTTACTACCTCCCAGTATGTATGAAGTGCTGCATTCTAAGTATATTAGCACAGGCAAACTAGCCCAGAGCAGGAGTGAAATCCTCATATTGTGCTGAAAAACAAATAAATAAAAAAGGGACTTCCATACTTCAGTACAGAGGACTTTTCATTGCCCAGAGTAACAGAAGGGGACTCTTCAACTTCTGCAAAATTTGATTAAATGAACACTGGTTGCCTTGCACAGAGGCAAGTGAGGAGGAAACTCTAGAAGTTTTGTGTTGGAGGCAGCACCCAACATGCCCACTGCCCCCTCATCTCTTACAGCCACTCTCACCATAGCTAGATAGTAGTTAAACTACTAACCCTTAACATTGATGTACAGAAAGCTGACAGAATGTGCCCATGTAAGTATGAACTATACAGAAGTTTCATTTTATGTTTAAAGCAAAGACTGCACTTTTAAAATACTTGAAAAATATGTCTATCTGTTTTCTCCTCCCTAAATTTAAAACGTTTTGAACCACAGATGCAGTAGTTTTTGGTTTAAAATAATGACAAAATATAAAAATTAATCCATTTTTAATGCCATTTAAAAACCCCTAAAACTTATTCTGTGACAGTCAGTTCTCATCTCTTTACCTCTGTTGAGGGAGGAACAATACATGGGGGACACAGTCTAGATAACTTTAAAAAAACCAACCAAAGAAAAGACCCAAAATCCCCAGGACCCATCTCACTCCCCACTAAAAAAACCAAAACAGCAACAAACAACCAAACAA
Organism: Campylorhamphus procurvoides; assembly: GCA_013396655.1. Classification (NCBI taxonomy): domain Eukaryota; kingdom Metazoa; phylum Chordata; class Aves; order Passeriformes; family Dendrocolaptidae; genus Campylorhamphus; species Campylorhamphus procurvoides. Next base: position 21,416 of record WBMV01008401.1, on the reverse strand, counting down.
AAACCACCCACACCACAACAGTGCCTCCAAAGTTTCCACACAGATAACAAGTCTGCCGAGTAATGATGTAATGAGGAAGGAGCAAAGATAAGCCCAAACATTTAGTCTAAAAAGGAATTGAAATTAGTCTGTGGTCGTTAACACTAAAATATCTTCTTGTACATTTTTTACATTGTTCATTTGACTAAGCAGCAGATTTATGACTCCACACTTTAAAGTACTTAAGAATTTCTTCTAAATGCAACTTCAATTTTGATTGTTGGCAATGTTCAGTTTTGAGNTCTCTGTCATTCTCTTTTCTCTTTCCCCAAAAGAGAAGTGATGGGATAATCCCTCAGGAATTAAGCCGTTACTACCTCCCAGTATGTATGAAGTGCTGCATTCTAAGTATATTAGCACAGGCAAACTAGCCCAGAGCAGGAGTGAAATCCTCATATTGTGCTGAAAAACAAATAAATAAAAAAGGGACTTCCATACTTCAGTACAGAGGACTTTTCATTGCCCAGAGTAACAGAAGGGGACTCTTCAACTTCTGCAAAATTTGATTAAATGAACACTGGTTGCCTTGCACAGAGGCAAGTGAGGAGGAAACTCTAGAAGTTTTGTGTTGGAGGCAGCACCCAACATGCCCACTGCCCCCTCATCTCTTACAGCCACTCTCACCATAGCTAGATAGTAGTTAAACTACTAACCCTTAACATTGATGTACAGAAAGCTGACAGAATGTGCCCATGTAAGTATGAACTATACAGAAGTTTCATTTTATGTTTAAAGCAAAGACTGCACTTTTAAAATACTTGAAAAATATGTCTATCTGTTTTCTCCTCCCTAAATTTAAAACGTTTTGAACCACAGATGCAGTAGTTTTTGGTTTAAAATAATGACAAAATATAAAAATTAATCCATTTTTAATGCCATTTAAAAACCCCTAAAACTTATTCTGTGACAGTCAGTTCTCATCTCTTTACCTCTGTTGAGGGAGGAACAATACATGGGGGACACAGTCTAGATAACTTTAAAAAAACCAACCAAAGAAAAGACCCAAAATCCCCAGGACCCATCTCACTCCCCACTAAAAAAACCAAAACAGCAACAAACAACCAAACAAAAACCACCCACACCACAACAGTGCCTCCAAAGTTTCCACACAGATAACAAGTCTGCCGAGTAATGATGTAATGAGGAAGGAGCAAAGATAAGCCCAAACATTTAGTCTAAAAAGGAATTGAAATTAGTCTGTGGTCGTTAACACTAAAATATCTTCTTGTACATTTTTTACATTGTTCATTTGACTAAGCAGCAGATTTATGACTCCACACTTTAAAGTACTTAAGAATTTCTTCTAAATGCAACTTCAATTTTGATTGTTGGCAATGTTCAGTTTTGAGAAAATGTCATTCTAGTAATAATATTCACAGAATTCCAGAAGAGGTCAGGTTNTGAACAGGCCCAACTCCCTCAGCCTTTCCTCATAAGAGAGATGCTCCAGTCCCCTGATCATCTTTGTAGCCCTCTGCTCGACCTGCTCCAGGAGCTCCATATCTCTTTTGTGCTAAGGAGCCCAGAACTGGACACAGTGCTCCAGGTGAGGCCTCACCAGGGCTGAGTAGAGGGGCAGGATCACCTCCCTGACCTGCTGACAGTGCTCTTCCCAATGCACTCCAGGATACCATTGGCCTTCTCGGCCACAAGGGCACACCCTTGTCCACCAGGACCCCCAGCCTGTACTGATGCATGGGGTTATTCTTCCCAGGTGCAGCACCCTGCATTTGCCTTTAATGAATTTCAGACAGTTCTTCTTTGCCCATCTCTCCAACTTGTTGAGGTCCTTCTAAAGGGCTGTGCAGCACTCTGGGGTATTGGCCAGCTTTGTTTCCTTCACACATACTTCCCAGTCTTGACTATAATTTTTTTTTCCCAGAAAAAAGTGATGTGCATAAATCCATTTTAGCATTCCTCCTAAATGCCAAAGAATGTAAAAGCACAGCTCTAAATCACAAAGTCTTGTATGATTAAACTATATTACAGCACTGTGCATGATTAAGCAAGGATTGCTCACCAAAAGGTGATTTTTCAGTTAAATATACTCTCTTATTGAAAGTATACGTCTACAAAGTTTTTCCCTTTTACAGGTAAATGTGCATTTGAATTCTTGTATAAATGAAAAAAATATCAAAGTAACTGATGCTTATGGAAAGATGCATAAGATTTTAATCCTCAAAAATGTACAAGTTGTGGTAAATAGTTTAAAGTGAATTTTAAGTCCTTTCTGCACCCTAAGCTATGTTATGAAGACTAATCTATTGCAATACATTATTTTAGCTGATCTTCTAACTCACATCTGCTGAAAGACAAAGTGTTGATAAGAAAGAAAAAAATATTATGAAAACTGAAATTAAATAATAGCTTAATTTTAAATAAATAATTATAAAGAAACCCACTTCACTCGTACAGTATAAGATGCAAGACGTAGTTGAATGATAGCACCTAGAACTTTCTCTGTCATTTGATTAAAAAGATCTAAAATAAAATTAACGTTGCCCTTGTACTGATGCTGCACAGTGATGTAACTCAGTCTGTTCAGACAACCTAGTAATAGAAAACGGTCTGAAAAATCTAATTAAAAATTTTGTCCATACAAACTCTGTTTCAACAGTGGCATTATTATCAAAAGACGTGGAATAAGGGTTTGGACACTGCTGCTACATTACCTGAAATGAAATATGCCAGCAATTTTTCAGGGGTGGAGGTGGTGGGGGAGGGTGGTGCACCCAGCATACAAAGTATTCACATAATACATCTTTCTTGCACTATTTGTTCATCATAACTAAAAACAATTCTGGCTCTAAACTTAGTGTTGAGCTACAAATCAATATGACTGTGGAAAAAACATCAGCACAGAACTCTGTGCTTTACCTTATATTCACAAGTATCCAACACATAATATTTAGGTTTCTGAAGAGGCCTTTATTTCCTGACAAATTGCACTGAACCAAGAATTTTATTCCACATTTAATTTAATTCTTTAGCTAGGTGGTCTTTCTGTTCTTGCATTAGAAAATGCTATGGTTACAAAGCAAGGGGGTGGAGCTTTAGCATTGAATATTCAATACCACCCACATCACTGCCCGGTGGGGGTGGTTTCACTGGGAAAAGGGGGGGAGTTTGAAGCAGAAGGGTTGCCATTTTCTCTTGCCCAGCTCTTGGGAGATTTAGCTGCTACCCAGACTGCACCTCCACCACTGCCAGTCCCCTACCTGTGCCTTCTGAACTGCAGCTTTGCAGTGGCACTGAAAGAACAGCTCCAGTGTGGGAGGTTGCAGTGGGGAATGGAGCAGCAGGGGTAACCTCCAGTCCAGCCAAGCGGAGCAGAAAAAAAAAGAGCACAGCAGAGCTGCCCACCACTGCTGGGAGACTCCTTACTGGCACTGCCATCGCTGCTGCCGCCACAGCTCTTCCTTCTACTGCTGCCACCACTGCCGCAGCAGAGAGAGAGAACCTGCCCATCACCACACCACAGTTCAGGGGAAGGTTTAAGCCAGGAGAGCCTCTCCACTATCTTGCCTTTGTTCTCATGGGGGAGGGGAGGGGTCACATGGCATACAGCATGGAAACACACCATTTTGGTTTTGTCCTGGGGGGCCAGGCAACACTTTGTCTTTTTTTGTTAAACCATTTCCTCTTCTGTACAATCCTTTACTATTATTTTTCCCAACTTAAATTATTTACTAAGACAAATATATGAACCTAGCTATAAAGAAATTCAAATAAATTTACTTTAAAATAAAATCCACTCACCCTAGAAATTAAACTTTGTAGTGAAATTCAACATTATTTTTTACAAAAATACCTAGTAGAGTGTATTTCTGTGCTTATTCTAATACAATTGCTCTTAGAAGATGTCAAGACACATAGCTTTATATCATTATCATATACAAGGTAAAGCATAAATATCACAGTTGTGCTCCATATGTATTTGTGGCTAGTATCAGCCCTCTAAACTTACAGAACATAAAACACAATCAATAATCAATCAAAAATCCTTACCGCTTTGAACCCCATATCTGTTTTGCATGCTTTTCTCCCTGAAAACATTAGGATTCCTTGCCAGGACAGCCTGCAGCAAGACTGGTATATCTCCCTCTGGATCATCACTGCCAAGGTTATCTTTCAACTCTCTGGAATTGTGGAAGTAAGCAAGTAAAGAGGCAAATGCATTTTCAAATTATAAGAAACTATGAGTCACGTAAAAAAGCCAAAACAATCAAAACCAAAACAAAAAGAAAACATTTTACTGTTAAAATATAGAAAAAAACACCCCAAATCTTTAAAGCACTGTTCTGTATCCATACTTTTTATCCTCTCATGCTAAAGGAATGGCAGAAAAGGTATTCCTACTAGCCTTCAAAACTATTTCCTGTTAATAAGCACTCATATATATGTGGCTGTCAGTTTCACAGTATTATAAAAAGTTTCCTATATCCACTTCTGTATTGTGATCTCCATAAAAGAATGCTTTGTCATAACATCAAGAAAGTACTGTTTTAAGAGTGAAAATAAGATATGCATGAATGCATAACATTCAGGCTGCAGCCCAACACTTTGAGAATCTTTTATTTTAAAAAGGGAAATTGGCATATCTTTGACATCACAGGATTCCCTTTGAACCATCAAAAAATGTACTGGATTTTCTATAAATGCATCTGTACTTTCACTTATTCTTTGCATTGATGACTTTTAAGAGCTACTTCCATTTGATCAAAATAATAGATTGGAACATGTAGGAAAAAGGGCTGTCAACATAAGACAATTCAAAGGACACCAGTGAAAAATGAAAAAAACAAAATATATATTAACAAAAAGATGACATTAGCATAATTGCTGGTTCAATTCTTAAAATATTTAAGTTCAATATCTAATCAGAACTGACATAGATCTTGCATGAGTGTCTCAAAAAAGTATCTTTTTGTGTAATACTGGGTATATAATTTGTCAGTGTACATTATTAACCAAATTGGAACACAAATTACTATTGCACAATCAATACCACAAAGTTTGCACTCCTAACTAGCAAGAATGGAACAAGCAGCAGATCTATTAAAAAAAATTAGTTATGCATAAGGGCTGTTAGACAATGACTAGCATTCTGACTGACCGAAAAAATTCCTATATAGCAGTAATCTGCTAAGCCAGCCTAATAAAAAAAACCCTGCACATTCTAGTCTTCAGATTCTCACAAACACCCTTCTCAATTCAGTTCACTTTAATTTCAAGTAATAAGGATGGTGATCTAATATAGTTGAAGTTCAAAATACATACATGTGATCTGTTGACACCTGATTGAGACTGTGGATGAGCTGTGAAACCAGATTTTCATCCCTGCAAGCCAGAAGGCAGTTCACCTCTTCAGCTATCCGTCCATTGAAAAGCAGACTTTTTGTTGTTGTAGCAGGTAAAGGTGATGGAAGAGGCAGCTGGTTCAAAACTGTTATCAGAAAACAGAAAGGAGATCAGAATCATTTCATGAAACATGAGCATACAAAGATGGACACCTTCTTACTCCCTCATGTGATTAAGAAAGAAAACCTGACAACTACATTTGAAATATAGGAAAGATTTCTGGATTTTTTTTTTTAATCATGAACATACACACATAAAGGCAGGACTCTGTTTTACACAAAGTAATGCAGTCAAATCCATGTTATATTACTGCATTATTGCAAATATTTAACTGTGCTAAGGCAGGTATTATGAATAAAAACATACTTTTAAGCATTCCAGAATACTAAGTTATTTAATGTTATGGCAATTTCCTCTTGTAGCTGAAAGCATGGTAAAAAGGTAAGGAAGGAAATGTTTTCTAATCTGACCTCAAGATTTAATTAGTGTTCCCACTTTGTATGGTGAGGGTCGTTTAAAACAAACAAATAAAAAATACCACCAAAAAGCCTTAACAACCCACTTTCATGGGTCCACAAAAACAAGCTGACTCTGACTTCAGGTTCCCAGGCTGATTACATTAGAAATAGTTTCATTACAAAAAAGTCTTTTGTCTCTTTTATATTTTGAAATTATAAAAAAAAAACCCACAGGGGAGGGGCAGAATATCAGTATTTTTCTCCCCCCCCCCATACAATGTATATTATTCTGTATTTATAAATAAACTGCAACTGAAAAAAAATTAATATATGAAAATAGCTAGCTTTCATTACTTGCATTAGATTACATTGAATGTGCCTTGAAACTTGGAAAAATTAGCAAGATCAGCTAAACGTATTTATTAAAATCATATAAATTCAGCTAGTTAACTGAGCCTACTCTACTGCCTCTAGTCATCATGTCCTCCATGTTTTTAGGGCAACAGGACTTGTACATTCCAGTACCTTCTTTTCACACAGAGAGAAATAAGGTAAAGCAGTGACACGTCTTTCTCTTTCATGCACTCTTGAGTTTCTGAACATCAGAGAAATATGACAGATAAAGAAACAAATGCACCTAACACAAGGGCTAATCCCACCAGAGGTATTTCAGTGTTTTAAGAAACTCTTGCAACAGGAGTCTAGCCAGTGACTTCTACTAGGTTAAATATTTTGACTTGAGAACCTTACCTGCAAATACTTAGTGCTGGAAAACTGCCCATAGCCCAGAAACATGATTTGCATCTTGATGGCCCATAATTAGATACACATAATGATACATAAATATATAAGCAGCATCTTCTGATTTGATAATTCAGAAAATGAGAAAGACATGAAGTGTTTCCCCTCCCCCCCGTTGAATATGTTTGCATTTTTTTACTATAGGCAATTAAATTCAATTGCTGGGTATATGCTTTCAGTGTCTCTTGGAAAGTCTCCAAATTTCAACAGTATAATAATAAAAACAAGAGCTCAGAATAAGCACTTGGATCACTGAGTCCAATTATCCTCAGACAGACAATTGAGCTATAAACTCTTGCTTACACTTTATAAAAAAGATCCATCTTTGTCCCAACTTCTCTTATTGGAATGATTGTTTTAGGACCTCATTATAGTAATGATAAATCTCCTCTTCGTTTCCACTAGAAATTTACTTTTGGTCAGATTATAACCATTTGGTTTTGTGCCAGCATCAGCTTTTAATGTAAATAGCTCTTTTTCTTTCCTTGCATTTTGTCTTCCTGACATATTTAAAGACAATACACACACCTCATCTACTCACAGCCAAGAAAGAAGCCTCATAGGTTCAGCTGCTTCTTTCCATTCTAGTAGCCATTCTTTGCACTTGTTAATTAGAGCAACGTTTTTGTACTTTGTCCAAAACTAAGGAACTAGATTTCAAGTATATTCAGCATATTCCACAACTCTCTCTAGCTGAACATCAGTCTAATTCTCTCTCTCTCTCTCTCTCTCTCTCTCCAGTGAAAATGATATGTATGTTTGAGAGTATTTTATCATTGATATATTTTTCTTTATTTCTGGGGTTCCCAGATATGTTACTGGATGACATTCCAAACAAACAAGTAATTCCTATATTTTATGTTCTGGGTGTACTTAAGGGCTTTTTTTTAACCTACATTCCATTTCATGATTAAATTAGCATATTTTGTTTGAATATATTTTTAAAATTCTAGCAAGGACAAAAGATATTTTAATACCAAATCTGGTTTTGAACAGATTTACATTTAAGAACTTTTAAAATAAAACTATTTTTAGTATTTTGAAAATGCAGGTATTTACTGAAGAGGTAGAAGGGAACATAGCAAAGACAAAAAAAAAGAAGAGTACTTACGGTCTGTAAGACTAGCAATCCCTGCAAGAGTAGTGATGGGAACATGAGGCATATCCCCATTCATCCTGAAGTTCTGGGATGGTAGCGCCTACACAGATATTTTAGTTCAGGTGCCAGCTATCATTACTTCCCATCTCCCAAGCACTAAAAAAAACCAACCAAAAAACAAAACACAAAAAAAACACACACACAAAAAAAAACACAAAACCAAATTAAAACTCTCAGTTTACTTAAAAGAATTTTAAATTCAATAACATAAATCATAAATGAAACATAGACCATAACCTCAGATGCATGCTAAGTAAATTTTTTCAAAAGTGGGTAGAACAATGTAGAATTCAAATATCAAATGGCATCAAGCAATCAAAAGGCAAGCTTCTGGTTTCAGAAGCAGAGCCTTTCACCAAAAAGATGCAATATAAGGCAATCAAAAGAAAATTTGCTCAGGTTATATGGTACCAATGCCAAAATTAGTAATAAAATGTCTGTTGGCTCATAATGCAGTGGACAGCGCTTAATCAATAATCAGTTTAAGTAATCAGCTGCTATATTCACTTCCCAATTTTGGAGGAGATATTTTTCATATAAGAAGATAGCAAAAAACAAGAGGAATAATTTACAGGTGCAAAAGTCAAACAGTAAGCAAAGAGACAAATACAAAATCTTGGTATATTCTTGTCATGGTTTAACCTCAGCCAGCAATTAAGTATCATGAAGTCTCTCATTCCCCCCACTGCCCACCCCAGGTGGGATGGGGAGGAGAATCAGAAAAAGGCAAAAACCCATGGGATGAGATAAGAACAGTTTAATAATTTAAATAAAGTAAAATATACTACTACTACTGCTAATCATAATGAAAAGGGAGATAACCAAAAAAGAGAGTGGAATAAAACCCAAGAGAAACAAGCAATGCACAATACAGTTGCTCACAACCCGCTGATCGATGCCCAGCCCATCCCTGAGCAGTGATAAGCTCCTGCTGGCCAACTTCCCCCAGTTTATATACTGGGCATGACATTCCATGGTGTGGAATACCCCTTTGTCCAGCTTGGGTCACCTGTCCTGGACATGTTCACTCCCAGCTTCTTGTGCAGCTCCTCCCTGGCAGAGCCTGAGACACTGAAAAGCCCTTGACTCAGGGTAAGCACTGCTCAGCAACAGCCAAAACATCAGTTTGTTATCAGCATTATTGTCATCCTGAATCCAAACTACAGCACTGTGCCAGCTACTGAGAAGAAATGAACCCTATCCCAGCTGAAACCAGGACAATTTAAAAAGTAGTAGCATTTCAAAATTTATCTAAAAATATCTATTTAATATTAAACACGCTCTGGTCAAACTACTACCAGGAACTGTTTCACCCCCTCCACAGAAAGAAAAGGTTTAGTCACCACTGAACTATCTTGTTTATTTCCTGTAAAACAGCATAATTTATATTCAACTACTGAAAAGGAATTTGTTCATCTAGTTCTCACTTACTATAAAGATCCCAATTGTAAGGAAGTTCACACTATATAAAACAAACAGAAGAACAAAAAAAACCCCACCCCACACCCCTCTGAAAAAAAAAGACCACGATAATTTGAACTGCATTTCCAAAACAACAAAAATTTACAAATATCACACATTACAATCCACTATTGTTATACTAATGAAATGACAAAAATTGAGCATATTTTCTGAAGACAAAATAAATTAAAGGAACTCGATGTATATACATTTACCTATTACAGATAGACTTCTATGTTAACAATTCATGAAATAGTAAGACTTCTGTCAGCATTTATGTTGTTTACTGAAGATTCTGAAATCATTATTTGCCTATGTTTACTGTAAAAGTCAATATTTTTACAAATTACATATACAATGCACATAAACCAAAATCACTGTCATTTCCTTAATAATCTTTCTCTCATTCTTTCTTATGCCATACCAATGACAACGTATAACACCACTGCTAATACATATGTACAGATTCCAAGCAAAACAAACAGTGTAATAAGCATTTTTCCTGCACAGTTTTCATAAACCACTGAAGTTAACTTTTAAAAGTTTCCCTATCATGCAATAATTAATGGCTTGACAAGACAGACAAGTCAAAACAGACAAGTTATGTTTTGTTTTTTCATTCCCCAACTGTAACAAGAGTCAACATTTATCAGTATTTATATTATCACCTTTGTGCAGTAGCTATTACCAGTAGTAGTCTAGCATTTCTACCTCTAGACTGAAAAAAAAAAAACTGTTACTGTAATATTAGCTGAATTAAGGAAATCAAAGAACTGTTGCATTGAAAAGCTTTTAAACAATGCATCACAGTGTATCAGTTCGAACAGAGCAGTAGAAACCCAATTTACATATATGCAGATACTCTTGCGTATTCAATATGTACATATTTAGACTCTTGCTACTTTATAAGAAACAGTGGATATTGTAAAAGACATTCCAGGGAGGAAGAAACTACAGTGCACAAAGGAAGTGATACAAAGGATCCCTCAGTGAAAGGGAAACAGTGAAAGGGCAGCACATATTGAGAATAATATATGAAAAAGTATCATCATAACATAATACACAATTAAAAGAAGGTGAAGCCAAGCCAAGACAGCAGGCAGAGTAATATTAAAAATGTTTATGCTACATATAATAACTACACATTTAAAGCACTACTTCTGTACATTATCTTCTTCCCTTTTTCTTTGTCAGTCATGTATATTCTTATTTACTGCAAATTAACATTCCAAAGAAAATTCCTATTGAAAATTTAAATTTAAAATGCTATTGGTTGGTTGGTTAGGTTTTTTTAAAGCATGTTGTGGTTTAACCTGGCTAAACACCACACAGTCAGTGGGATGAAATCTGAAAAAAGGTAAAACTCATGGGTTGAGATAAAGTATATTGTGTCTGGCTGAGCTGGAGTTCATTTTCCCACAGCAGCCCTCACAGTGCTGTGCTTTGCATTGGTAGCTAGAAGGGTGTTGAGAAAGCACCAGTGTTTTGGCTACTGCTGAGCACAGCATCAGTACTATCTCTCCAACATTCACCCCCTCACCAGTAGACTAGGAGTAGGCAAGATTCTGGGAGGGGACACAACTAGGCCTGCTAACCCAGGCTGACCAAAGGGATATTCCAGACCATATGATGTCAGCTCAGATATAAAAGCTAAGACAAGGAGGAGAAAGGGGGGGCTTTTGTTATTTACAACATTTTCCTCCTGGAGCAGCTGCTCTGCATGCTGAAACCCTGCTACCTGTTAAGTGGCCAGACATCACTTGCTGATGGGAAGTAAAGAATAAATTTTTTTCCCTTTGCTTGCGCACGGGGCCTTTGCTGTTGCTTTAGTAAACTGCCTTATCTCGACCTACAAGAGGTTTTTTCCATGTTATTTTCTCTCCTTTCTCTTTCCTCTCAGTTTAAATACATTCTTGTCCTCTCAACAAAAATACCAGTTCTTCCATGGCTTAGCTATGTACACTCATGAGAATGTTGGAAAACACAATAAGGGGAAAAATCTGTTTATGTCCAGTAATACACAGGCTCAGTAGCAATACAAAGATAAGTATCACACCTCAGGATTCAGAAATTTAGTATGTACATTTCGATATTTCATTCCCCATACTCCAGAGTATTCTTTAACTTATATCTTTAGATTTAAAAAGTAACATATATGACTAACCTAATGTACTTCTGAGAAAAATAGAGATAAACTTAGATGGAATAAAATTAAATTTTAAAGAAGGGATAGGATATTAAATCTCCATAGGTTTCTTTTTTTTAAAACATTGCATTAAATAGAACACTTTAAATACAGTTGTGTTTTCTGTAGTTTATATTATGAAATATTTAGTTAGAATGAAAATACTTTAAAAATTTGCTTCAATTTCTTATATGTTGAATAGCATTGTACTGATAGAACCACAGCACTATGATCAAAGTTGATTTCTGCAGCTGCACAAAGTAAACCAGTATAACTCATTGATTAGCTACTTTATAATTCATGTGAGCAGTGGACTCTTCTTTTAAAACAGCAAACATGCTATAATAAATATAAGAAGCCTTGCCTCATAGCCAGTTTTAAGCTTCCACATTCTGCAATAAACTATTATCCTTGTTAGATAGTACATGAAGCTCTGCTAGTTATCAGTCCATAAACTGTCCTAAAAAAATTTTAAAAAACCCAAACACTTGAATGTGAATGAGAAAGGCAGAAAGAGAATGAATTATTATCCTCTAGTTCTCATTAAAATAAGATGCCATGATTGAGTACATCAGACAGATTTAGCTACAAGAGGGTAAATCTCTGATTTCTGTAGCAGAGCTACAGTTTGATACAATGACAGTACTTTTGCTACAAGTTTCCAGAACCAAATTCTTTTAAAAATGCTTTTAAAAATACTAAGGAAGGAGATAGGGTTGTCAAAACATAGTCTAACACTTAAGTTACATAGAAAAAAGAAGCATACACATTCACAATATAAAGCATTTTAACACTAATTCAATCTCAGAAAAAGTCAGTATTGGAAATAAACAGTAATTAACCAGTGATGCAGCTGCCTAAGGTTAAAATAGTAACGCAAGAAACCTGATATGGAGCTATCATGAACAACAAAAAAGGGGGGCAGCATGTGGGAGGAGGCAAAGAGAAAGGGAGGGAGTGTCAGAAATACCGAAGACTCATTAATGATAAAAGTCCATGAAAACATATCAGTATTTATAAAACCAGAAAGTTCACAGCATACACAGAACAGTTTTACCTACAATACTGGCTACAAAAATTAAGTTTGAAAAGAGAGAGACAGAAATCCCAGAAGCACAAAACCAGATGAAAATCAGTGTACTAGTGAAATTTGTATGTTTGGTTAAAAAAGTGATCAGCCAGCATACTGAGTGATGCTAACAAAGCAAGTGAAAAATTAAAAGGTTTGAAATAAAGATTACTTAGTATAACTTCTAAACCAGTATTAGCATAATGTTTTTTCCTAAAACTATTTCAGTAGTAGCCACTCAAATCACTACAACTACTGTAAGAAAAAAAAAATTAGTAAAAAGTACTGTACTGGGCCAAGTGAGAGTTGCTTCTGAATATAAAATAACCTTTAAAAAAATTTTAGAGCAACCAGCTTCTTCCTCTGCAGCTACTGTTACACTGCTCTGGTCTCTGCTATTCTATTTGATAACAATGACACTGATGCCTCTGCTGCCCATGTGCTAGTAGTGGCAGTGACACCACAGTAAATGGCAAGAGAAACCACAGTAAAGGTGGAAGCATACACAGTATGAGAGGTTTGTGGATTCAAGGAAAGATGCCCCCTAATATAGGAGTGCACACACAGGGTAAACTAACATAAAGCATAATTGTGCTTTACACCTGTAATAGCTCTTCGAGGGGAGGCGAAGAATTGACACAAGCAAACAATGACCAAAACAAAACCAGACTAAGCCATGTGCAGAGAGCAGATACCTATGGGTAGTATACAGCTTCCCTGATCTATACTACATGAAAGTCTAGCAGGAAACATTTACATTTCTTGCCACCTTGGAATTGCAAAGGGTGAAAATTCATTAGAACAAAGTTTCCTGTAAAGAACAAACAGCATTAGTACCTTTTTCCATTAAAGCCATTTCCTTCTTGTAAGCACAGGAAGCTTTTCCTTTTTATTAATTCAATTTTCTATAAAAATTAAAAAGCATTTATAAACAATGTTCTCCACTTTAAAATAACAACTCAAATATTTAATTCAGGAGCCTTAGCACTAAGAACTCTTTAAAATGTCCTTCATATACAAATAAAACATTTAAGCATCAAGAAAAAGTCCATTCATTAAGGCAACACAACTTGTCTCAAAAACTTGCAGAACACGAAATTATATTTACAAAATGTTGCAACGATTAACATGTGTACATTATTTCAGCCAAAGAGGAAAATGCAAATCTCAAAATTACTGATTTTCAAGGAAAATGCCCAATGCATTAATGAAGCTGTAAAAAAACAAACAAAAAAACCACCACTGTTCCACAGCAAAGTATATTTCCTGCTGCTTCATTAGAGAACTAATACAAAACAGAATCAGTTTTAAGAGCCTTACTGTTAAGACAGCTCAGTTGTCATCTTAAAATATGGGGATTAAATTTAAGCTAATGGAACAGAAATCATGCACCTGGTTTCAAAATACTACTGGCTCCTTCCCATTAGAAAAGGGGTACAAGATCGAGTCCAACTGATAAAGTAGCAAAATCTAAACCAAGAACTGGTATGTTTTAAAAACTTAAGCTATATAAAATACACATTATTTCTGCAGTTATATTCACCAGTTCTGCAAAATAAAGCAGCTAAAATTTCCATTAAGGAGAATCCAGTTACTCAGGGAATTTATTACTGCTCCTTTATATCTTTTTAAACAATAAGTATCTTTTTTATGAACCTTTCGACATCAAAGATTCTGACACTACTGAGAGCTACTGAATTATGTTTGTTCTACAGAAGTGAACATAGAATTAAACTGTAAAAACTTAACTTTGCTTGGAAGCAGTTGTGATATAAAGCATAAGTGAAAAATTCAAACATAAAGGGAAAACCCTAAGCTACTTCGGTTCATCTGCACTACATATTCCTCATGCAACATCCATTGCAACAAAGAAACTGCATCTGTAATTATGCTCTTTGTGATGAGCACAGCCTTTTTGTTTGTTCAGACACACAAGCAGCAGATGATATTAGATACAGTTCATTTTACATAGTTAAATAGTTAAAAGATCTGTAGAAGAGCAAGAACTATTAAAAGGGTTTGCTACATCAGCTCTGTCAAATGGAAAGCACTTTAGATTGCAACAAACCTTTTTTCTGAACAAAATAGGTGTGACAGAAGAAGTAGTACTTGAGGGTTTTTCCAGCTTCTTGAATGTCTCAGTTATGTTGGCTTGTAGTAGTGTTATCCTTTTCTAAAAGCACCTGTGTACTTAGATTACTTAGTGCTGAATCCCTTTAATGTTGGCCTGTTGTCCCACCAGCTTGTTAAGGGCAAGCCTGGTATTATCCCCCTCCCACCACCACATCCAGTTTAAAGCCCTATCAATAAGCCCTGCTAGCTCCTGGCCAAAGACCCTCTTCCCCTTTGAGAGGTAAATCCTATCTGATGCCAACAGGCCTGGTGCCGTGTAGGCCATCCCACTGTCAAAGAAACCAAAATTTTGGTGGTGACACCAGCCATGGAGCCATGTATTAATAGACTGAGTGAATCTGCTTCTTTCAGTGTCTCTACCTGCAACTGGAAGAATAGAGGAGAAAAACTACCTATGCTCCAGAAGCCCTCACCAACCATCCAAATGCCCTAAAGTCCCTTTTGATCACCCTTGGACTATGTGTTTTGACTTCATCACCACCTACAGGGAGGACCAGTAATGGGTAGTAGCCTGAGGGCCAAACCAGACTAGGAAGTTTCCTGGTGACATCCTTCGCCATGCAGAGTCTCACACCTATTGTACAGAGGCACCTGGGAGGGTGAGGTGAGCAAGGGAGGGCTTTTGCCTGTTGTCCCGAGCAAGGACTTGCCTCCATTCACCCCTTTCTTTTGATCTGCTGCCTTCAGCCTGGCAAGGGAAGGATACAGGACCCTCTTCATTTGGGTTTCTTTCTGGTGGCTGTTCCTGTCTCAGGGAGGCCAGAACATGGTTCCACCAGTCTGTCTCCTCAGAGTCCCTAATACTTCTTAACCTTTCTACCTCCTCTCTCAGCTCCACCACCAGGCTGAGCAGATCATCCACCTGGTCACACCTCACCCAGTTGTCATCTCTAATGCCATCTGATACCAGTGCCAGGCTGTGGCTCTTCCTGCAGCCTGAGACCTGGATGGGTACATGTTTTTGTGGGAGCTTCATCTGTGTTACTACATCACTTCTGGCACATGCTGAGGATATGACTTTCAGACAAGTGGACACCATTGCTGGGCTCCTTCTGAGAGGACGATGACCACAAACTGAGCTCACCTCTTGAGCTGGTGGGTGACTGCGCCTTCCCTGTGCAAACTGCCATCCCATCCTGGCTGCTTCACCCCACCCTGTTCACTCACATTCCCAAGGGCTATGGGTGGTGGGGTGGCCACCATTACTCCTGGCCCCACCTATGCTGAGTCAGAGCTGCCTCTGAGACAAAGCTTCAATGCTCCCCACTCTAGGGGCTGAGGCACCTTTGATAGCATTAATTTTAAGATCTTCCCAGTTTAGGAAACCTCCCCACGATCCCTCAGCATGATCCTCTGCTCAGTTCTTCCTTTTTTCTAATGACAAGGTCCAGCACAGCATCTTGTTCATCAACCAGTTACCTGTGTAAGGAAGTTGTCAATAAACTCTAGAACCCTCATTAATTTCTTGTGCCCTACTATGGTGTCCCTCCAGCAGATACAAGGATGGTGAACTCCTCCAAGAGGACCAGGGCCTGGGAAAGTGAGGATTCTAATTATCTAAAAGAGGCCTCAGCTGGTACTTCTTCCTGACTTTTTAAATCAAAGAATTACATAAACATGAAAAGTATTACTACAGATGGTGCTTTTGAGTATATAACTTACATACAATAGATTACAAATGGTACCTAGAATGATCTGTAAGAGACTTTTTAAGAGAAACTGGCAATGAGGAAGAGGGAGGAAGTTAAAACAAAGTCTCAATTCTATGAATACTGCAAAACATCTAAACAAATTTCTAGCCATTAGATAACAGCAGCACTGAGGAGTCCTGTACAGAAATAGGAGGAAACCAAAACCATAGAACCTTTAAGGTTGGAAAAGACCTCAAAGAGCACCAAGTCCAACGGTCAACCCAGAACCACCACCATGTTCATCACTAAACCATGTCCTCAAGTTACATATCCATACATTTTCTGAATGCTTCCAGGGATGGTGATTCCACCAATTCCCTGGGCAGACTGTTCCAATGCTTCAGACCCCTTTCCATGAGAAAAACTTTCCTAATATCTAATGTAAACCTACACTAGTGCAACTTGACGCCATTTCCTCTCATCCTCTCACTTATTAACTGGGAGAAGAGCCTGACCCCCACCTCACTACAACCTCCTTTCAGTTTGATATAGAAAGCAAGAAGGTCTTCCCTGAACCTTCTTTTTCTCCATGCTTGTCCTAGTTCAGCAGAAGACACCGGTTATCACTGTGTGGGGGGTGATCAAGGCTGTGTATTCTACACCCTCTATTCATTCCCCAAGAATAATGGACCATTCGCAGCAATTACCCAGGAAGTCGTTAGCACCTCCACACCCAG
>WBMV01008400.1:54918-67701 GCA_013396655.1 Campylorhamphus procurvoides | reverse complement strand
CACCAACGTGCTTGTAGCAAGCGGGGGTAGAGTCCCNGGACTTCCCTATCTCGCATTGGCCATTTTAACCACCAACGTGCTTGTAGCAAGCGGGGGTAGAGTCCCTGCAAATCTTCGTTCGCGAAGCCTAGCCATGATGATGATGATTATTTCCTAAGGAATCTGTATTCTGCTTCATATTTTTTCATTCTTGATCATTTGTAAGTCAAAGAAAAATACCACCTGCTTTTCTATTTTTATACCACTTCCTAAGTATTAAGCTAAGCAAACTTCTGTGGCTTTGCTTTCTTTCTGTAATTTTGGACTGTATTCAGTACAGTTCAATTGCAATGAAGACCCAGAATGGTTGGTTTAAAGTGCCTGTTTTCAGGCACAATAGGAAATATCAGTGAGGAGTCTGAAAGGAATCCACCTGGCTGTGTTTCACTTTCATCTGGGATTATTGCTTTGCACATGACTGTCATCCCAGCCAGTCTGTGAAGTATGTGAAAATGGCAGTGGGGAGTTGCAGTGCTTCCTGATGTTATTAAAACCAAATTGTGGTTTTATAAAAAGGCAGTTAATTGTCTGTTAGAGTTGAAGAAAGTCAATGTGAACACTGCAGTGCAGGGAAGGACATTAATAATCATAGAATTGGTTGAGTTGAAACAGGGCTTAAATTTCACTTCATCTCACCCCGTTCCATGGGCAGGGACAGCTTCCACTAGCACAGGCTGCTCCAAGCCCTGTCCAACCTGGCCTTGGACACTTCCAGGGATGGGGCAGCCACAGCTTCTCTGGGCAACTTGTTCAGAGGAATAAGACCAACTTTAAGCCAAGGCACACAATACAAGGTTTTCATATGCATAAATTCCTGTGTTTCCTTTATTTTAGTTTTCCTAAGCAGGAAAAAGCTAATTAGGATCACCTGAAGGAGAAAGAGAATGTGACTGGTTGAAATTGGCCAAATGCCAAGAGCCAAAGGGCCCAGGACAGAGGCCCCAAAGGCCCCTCCCGGCCACAGGGGAAGAGAAAGAAAAAAAGAAGGGGAGGGAAAAATCCCCACGAACCCAAANGGGGGAACCCCATGAACCCAAACTTCAGTCGAACTGAAATAGTTCATATATATATTTATATATATGTATATAAAGAGGAGAAAAGAGAAAGAAAACAAGTTTTCACTTCCCTCTATCCAAAACAATTGTCGTTCCCGAATCTCAGGACACCTCCTCCCGACCCAGCTGGCTGATCAGCACATCTGCTCCTCAGCCCACTCCACAGCAGAGCGACCGCAGGGAGCTTCTCTGCCCTCCAGCACTGCCAGAAGAAGGATGGATGATCCCCTGACTTCCGACTCCCCTCTTTATATCTTTGCTTACGTAAAGAAATGAGGTGGAATACTTCCTTAGTTATGACCCTAGCTACCAGGAAGAGCCCAAACCAAAACCACTACAGAGAACCAGCACAGCCAATTAAGAACCCATCTATCTCATCATTGGCCCTTGAAATCGTAAAGCGAACCAGTATTTTTAAATTATGAAAGCAGATTATGGGCATGAGATTTGTAATTCTCAAGAGAACACTGGGTAACAACATTAGATAAGTAGCAGAATTTATAAGCACTTTCAAGGTAAAATGTACCATCATTAATATGATTTAAAAATGCACCTGTGGGTCTGATATGGTGAAGACTGTGGGTTAATTATCTCTGTATGTACAGGTGGTCCTATGAAAGGCAGGGTATCTCAGTACTATTGTTATTTGAACACCATAAAAGGTTATGCAAAAATCACATTATTATTATTAGGATAATTAAAATAATTTTGTAGACTACTTGAAGAGACCTGATCCTGAACAGAGGAGAGTGTATGTTGTAACATAATGCAAATATTTTCTAAACAAACTCATCATCACAAATGCATTGACTATAATATATATTCGGTTGTAACCAGGTTCTTCTGCCTTTCTCTATATGTCATAAATTGCCTGCTGATGACATTTGCTGTACCATGTAGAAACTTGCCCAAACTAATGCTGCACCTCAAGTACAGCCACTCCTTTGGTCCCTTTTCTACACCTCTAAGTGTAGAGGTTGAATGCTTTGCAGTCCTGCAAGGTTTTCTGTCTGTGTCTCCAAATGTTCTAGTGTTGGTCCTAAAAAAGTGTGTCAACATTCTTACTGTGCAATATGTTGAGTAGGTGTTTTGTTCAAGTACTAGCACATTAAAAAGTCAGCACAGTCCATTTAAAATAATTAGGATTAATTTTCTCCAGTTCTCATGAAAACAAAGGGAAAATTATTTGCAGCTACCTGTACAGTGGCAACTTAAGTATGATAGACTCAAGTCATTACAGGTAATTTAATTTAAACAAATATTAGACAAGCTTTGCCATTGTGACACGTGACTTTGAGTTCACTATTTTTGCAAGTCCAAATCAAAATGCATCTTTCTTTTGAGCACTTTTCTAAATGGATGATGCCCATGAAAAGAACATTTTTCACTGGGAAAAGCACTGATCTGAGAAATTTACAGGTACTTTTGAGAGCAACACAAGCCAAATCCTATTCAAGAAACCCTAGATTTTAAAAATGAATGCTATTGTTTTCAGATATACCTAGGCTACTTATAACAAGCAGGAGGATTATTTAAAATTTCTACGTAAGTAAATAAAATGCTGAGTTCAAAACTGAATTGAAATAAGTAGGAATATTGGAATAAGGAATGAAGCTTTTGATTCTTGGTTCATGGGGATCTATGTAGTTCATATACTGTTTTCTTAATGTAACACTTTTAGAATCAAAAAAGTTTAAATAATGGTTTATAATAAATAAAAATAGGAATTAGGAAGTAGTTGGAAACTTGAATGCATGCATCTGCATTATTAAGCATTAACCTTTGGGGTTCCCTCTTCCGTGTCCTGTAAAATAGGAATAAGCACCTTTTGAGAAAGGTGTTTTTAAGAAACAGTATTAAGTGATCACAGGAGCTCATTAAACAATGACTCCATGTACTTTCCCAAACACTGAGAAAAAAAAAATCTATTTTTTTTAAGGAACTGATAAAGAGCTTCCTGACCTTTTTCTCCTAAATTTGAAAGTTGCTCACATTTTAATTTTGATTGGTTAGCAGCAATAGTTGGTGCCCATGAGCCCAAATTTGCTGTGAATTTCCATGAGAAAAACATGAATGAGAAATGATAGTATAAATAGGCTAGTTAAAAGTGCAAACTAGACTAATTAATTAATAAATTGACAGCTTGAAGTTTGAGATGTCAGTTACAAAGATGAGACAGAAAACCAATGTTATTTGTTCCCCGTTGCTGTACCTGAAGAATATCTAATTGACAACAGCTAAAAATCACCCTTAAACGTGCTCAGTCTTTTCAGAGCCTGCACACAGCATTGCTGTATGTTGTCAGATTTATCAGATGACACCATGTCCATTTTTTCTTGCAATTCTGTGATCTTTTTTATTATGACAATAAAACCCAATCTCTCCAAAGCCTGATTTCATTTATTTCCTGAGCTTTTCTCAGCACTGGGGTCGTGGGTCCTGGTGACACTGCCCATGGCTATGCTCCCGGTGAGCACTCAGTGCTGTTTTCCTGAGGCTGCCTCTCCCCTTTGCCTCCCATCCCACTGCTACCCCTCTCTACATCGACAAACGGATGTCCTGTCTGACACCAACCTTGAGTTTCTCCACATAGAGGTTCTTTCTTGCTGTTTTTGTCTCCTCTCCTGCTGCTTCCTTTGTAATTTCTCACTGATTCCTATTCCACCCTAACTTAATACTGGTATGTCAGGAGACATGAGATGGCCCTGTTACTCACAGTTCTACAAGAATTTTCCATATTCAGGTGGGATTTGATTTTTCCCAGAAAGGCTGAAATGTGTTGCTAGTCTGCCAGTTCAGGAGGCACTGGAGAGAGGCAATGAGACTGCGCAGAGAATTCTCTTCCACCTTAATCTCTTATCAGAATCAGCTCTTGGAGGAAGAATCAATTCTTACTGAGAATGAGGCTTTTATTGATGCAGGAAGATATTTTTGGGATGGAAAGAGCCAGGCACGTATCTGCTGTAAATTATTTATTTATATTCTAGGCTTGATATATGTTTGTAAATAACCCAAGCCATTTTTGCCTTAGCTGTCTGCATTTGCTGTCGGAGCTTGTGTCATACATGTACTGCCTGTGTGTCTAAAATGTGTCAGTTCTGCTCAGCTGTCACAGCAGGTGAGTGAGTCAAGTGCACTGGATCCATCTGACAAGGCATCTCCTACAGACCTAGAACCTTTCAGTATAACGCTGGTAATTGCTGATCAGTGTGTTGCTTAAACCAGAACTGCTTATTGTGCAGTTGTTCCAAAGAAATGGGAAGCACCAGCAACATTATTGCTGCCACCTCTGTAAAACATTCTTGGCAATTACAGGAGCATGGATAAATAACCACTGCAAGATTCTGAGCCCAAGTTCTCTTGTGTTCATTGTTTGTAGTTTTTTTTAATGACACACATATGTATATACCCTCCATGTTCATTGCTGTAGCTAAGACACACACACACACAGAGTTTTCAGAGGACAAGTGGCCTCTTGTTGGCACAGGTTGGCAGTAGAGCAGGTATCACATTTCAGCTGTCTGCTGCCATCCATCACTGGGGCAAAGCATTCCCTAAAACATAGGTTTCACATTAAAAAAAGAAAAAATGACTCATGCAGCTGAATTAATATTTTGTCTTTCCTGCAAAAGTTTTGTTTTCAGTCTCTTTTTCAACCCCTACCTGTTTCATGGCACTGACCGGTGCCCAGGGTGCAGCAACAACCTTGACTTCAGGACATTGGCATGAGCTTGTGCCAGTCTCTGGTTATACCTTCTGCTAGAAGTATCAATACTCTGATAACAGACACACTGCAGATTTCCTGTGTGAAATCTGCTAGCCTGAAGAAAAGGAGGCTCAGGGGGGACCTTCTCACTCTCTGCAACTCCCTGACAAGACGGGGGAGCCGGGGAGGGTGGTCGTGCTCTGCTCCCAAGGAACAGGGACAGGAAGAGAAGAAAGAGCCTCAGGCTGCACCAGGGGAGGGGCAGGTTGGTCATCAGGAGGAATTTCTTGCAGAAAAGAGTGCTCAGGCTCTTGAAGGGGCTGCCCAAGGAGGTTTGGAGTCCCCAGCCTGGGGGTGCCCAAGGCAGGGCTGGCCGTGGTACTCAGTGCTCTGGGCTGGGGCTCAAGGTGGGCATCAGGTGCAGGGTGGGCTCCATGGGCTGGGAGGGCTTTTCTAACATTTATGTTTCTTTGGACCTGAGAAAGGCAAATGTGTGAAAAGTCCTCCTTCTGGATGCCTGAAGCAGGGGCAGCTCTAACCCAGGCAGGCTCAGTATGCACCTTTGTGGGCTGTGGGGTCAATCTTTGTGCTGTGGGTGCCTAATATTGCCATCTCAGTGTGGTTCATTGAAATGAACCTGAAAGTTTTGGAGAGGATGTACTACCTGCCCTCAGTGAAAGAGCCTGTCCAGGACCAGAAGCCAAGCACATGAAGCTGTGTGCATTATTCAGCCTTGCATTCCACTTTCCCCTTGTAGAGACAGCAAGGCTCACCTGTGTTGTGTACCTGTGAGTTTGGGGCTCACCTTGCACTTCAGCCCAAATTCACAGCAGAAAGCAAATCTACTCACTGATACATAGCAAGTCGCAGAGCATGGTAGGGAGGAAACCTGTGGTTTGGATGGGTTGGGCATTTGCCCTCCAACACCCCCAGGTCCTGTTCCCTGGCAGAATCTCCTCCAGTATTTTCCTGTCCTTCAGGAGAAGAACACTGGTATAAGCCATTTTAACACCAAGTATTGGACGTGCTTCATTTAGACAAACCATCTATAGTCTGTGATCCCTTCTCCACTCTCTGGGCTTTAGGTAACATGGAAAATTATTCTGACTCCCATCTTACAGTGCCTTTTTTAATGCTGCACAGTAATCGGTACACAATCAATGTCCAGGCCTGTTGTCCAACATTTTCTTTCCCTTTGGAGAGTGGTGTAAATATTAATAGCCGTAACTATGGATATTCTCTTTTATCTGACATGGTACAAAAGAAGAAAACTTCTCTACATCAAATTGACTATTGATCTTGATGTGTCTATTTGTGCAACTGCTGTCACTGTAATTTCAACACTATAATTAAAAAAGTATTGAAGCAAGATAACCTTATTCAAACTCAAAAACAGTAAAAAATAGATGAAACATGATGGATAGACTTATTCTTCTATCTTATGGAACAGGGGTTAAGTAGGAGCCAGAGATAAAACTACAGGGTAAAATCAGTGTTAAAGTAGTGTCACCCCTTGAATTTGTTGAAGTGAAAAAATTGATCTATTGTGAGAGGAATTACAATTCTTTTAGAAACAGGAGTCTCAAATGAACAGACCTGAAGCATGAAAATTATTTGAAAATGAGTGCAGGCTTAAACCAGACCTAAGTTTAGTAATTTTCTCTCTACATCCATCATGTTTAGTGATTATGCTTTGTTTAATAACAAGGACAAACAATGTTTTAGCACAGCTGTACTCTTGCTTTCATTTTTCTGCAAATAAAACCATTAAACAGGCTTCTCTTTTTATTTCTTTTTATTTCTTTTTTTTCTGGTTACCAGCTCTTTCTGTGGTGAGAAGAAATTATTGTGCCCCCCGCCCCCACCACCATGCATTCTATTTGCATTCCAAAGCATAATCATTTCCCTTGGCTGCTGAATGGATAAAAGATGGAACAAAATGATTTTAATGTAGCTCTGATTGACCTTTATGTTCACCACACTGTCTGGCTTTAATTCTTCTTAGAATGACATTGACGTTTGTTGAATACATATACAATTATATTTGTTGCAAATGTTGTACACAAAGCATGCTTTGCTACAGACTCCGTTCTTCAATAGATCTGTAATGTCTTTATGCCAGCCATGAGGATTGCAAATCTCTGATTATAGGATTACATTTGCTGCAATCAGGAGGTTTTTGTGGCAGAATATTTTTAGTTTTCCTGCATGTTTTGTCTCCCTGTTCTTCATCACCTTCTCTAAATTTCCTTCTTTATTGGGTTGACTGCACAAAGAACTTATGAATGCCTGAGACATCCATTCATATCCTTTAACAGCATGTATGCAGACTGTGTCTATTCTCATTCTTTGGAAGGAGAGACTCATTTTCCACTATTGTGAAAGTGAAATTAATTCATAGATTTATGGGTTTAAAACATTTGTTTTCTGAGAGCATAAGCACATAAAACAGTTGCTGTGCAAAGGGAGCACATCTGTCTGAGTCTTTTTCCTTGGTCTCCCTCAAAGGGGCTTCTTGTTCATAATGCTCACTCTGTATTGATTAGAGACATAACGAAGAATGGGGCAGGATTTAATTTTTCAGGAACATAAACTGTTGTAATTTTAATAGTTTTATATTCTTGTTCTAAGATTAAATGGGAGAAAAGATATTACAGTGCTCTGGGAGGAAGGACTGACAGTATGGAAACAGAGAGAGTATGTTAAGATACCCGGGTTCATCTTGTGGAATTAAGTCACCTGCTGAATCAGTTTGGGAACTGCTGTAAGGGCTGTGATTCATGGTGAAGTGACAGTGCCCTGTCACTGCCTCCTGAAAGACAGGGAGGAGCCACACAGTGCCTTTGATGTTGGTTGGGAGATTTTTCCTGTTTTTCTTTGCTTGGGAAGTTTTTATAATGTGTTCATGCAGAAAGGGAAGGTCAGAAATCTGACAAATATTGTCAATAGATGAATGAATGGTCATTATAAGAGCAGAAAGTATAGGAAAGCTAAAAACTCATATTTTTCCAGTTTCTGGAGATTTTTAATCTTAGATAAACAAAGTAAAATTATCACAGGAAACAGCCCAGCCTTAACGGCCTTGAAAAGGAGAGACAGTTTTTTCTCTTCTAAACTGTCTAAGGGAATCATACAGTTTTGAAGAGCACCTGCAGCACTGAAAACCTGCTCATGTGATATCTCTGGTGTCAAATAGTGCAGCTGGCAGTGGGACTTGAAGATCAGACTTGGTTTATACTTTAATTACTCACAGTCTGCCCTTCCCAGGCAGCGAATTTGCTCAATAGACATAATGACTTCTAAAATTTTCTTTCTCTTTTTGAGCTCTGAATCCCAATACCAGCCCTAAGGACATACAGAGTCTCAATGTTCTTAGCACATAGAAAATTGTACTTCTATTTTGACTCCAGTCTTGGCTCACTTGTCCCTTGAATATTGTATATAGGTGCTATTTTATACTCACACCTCCACCCTTGATGTCCAATAGATTAAGACAACTATTTCAGTGGGAAGGAATGTACAATAATCCTCTAGTCCAACGGCCTGACTGGTTCAGAGCTGACCAAGCTAAGCCATGTCATTGAGGGTATTGTCCAAATCCTCTTCGACAATGACAGACTTGGGCATTGACCACCTCTCTAGGAAGCCAGTTCCAGTGCTTGACCATCTTCTCAGTAAAGAAATGCTTCCTAAAGTCCAGTATAAAACTCCTCTGGAACAGCTTTGCGCTAGTTCCACATGTCACATCACTAGACACCATATCCTCTCCTCTTTCTTTTCTCCAGATTTGACAAGCTCAGAGTCCTCGGCTGCTCCTCATAGATGTTCCTCCCACCCTTTCACCAGCTGTGGGTGCATTCAAGGACATTTACATTCTTCTTAAACTCTAGGGCCCACTCCACTTGGATGTGTGGTTCTTCTAATATGGTTCTTCTTTCACCTTTGGTGCCCAAATGTGATTGCTGTGTGTGTTCTCAGTCATCCCTCCACAGCAGTTATGAACACTGCTGGTTGATGATCAGGCAGGTTGATGAACTGTGAACTCAGGTCACATAGTGACCAGCCCACAGTCCCTGAGAGATACAAGATGTACCTGAGATTTCATCAGACCCATTAACTTCATATCTTCTTGTATTCACATGTAGAAAAGAATAACTGCTGTAGTGGGGGAGCTGGCTCCTCTACTGTCCCATGGCCTCCTGGGGTCTGGGGGGGATTGCAAAAATCCCCACGTGGTCAGGAGTCAAGAGATGTACCAGCCCGCGATGGAGTGGTCATAGAAAAGCCTTTAATTCCCGGTGTCCAGGGTATTTAAGCCTTTTGGGCGGGGTCTGGGAGGTGAAATGTGATTGGGTAAGGGTTCAGGGGCAGTGGTGTGGTTTGGGGGGCACAAGGGCCAATAAGGGAGCAGGAGGACCAAAACCCAGTGGGAACCCAGGAATAGGGATTGACAGGTGATACATCCCATAAGGTCGGGAGGGGGCTGGGGCTGGACACCCAGGAAAAAGGAACACTCTTTTCACATGTGTGCAGGGGGTTTCCAGGGGTTACAGTCTAAACAGGAGAAAACCTGTACATAAAATACGCAGGTAATGCTGAATTATAAAGTCTCTGGTCCTTTGGAAGTTGTCACAGTGCTGGTCCTGTCTCCAGGGGTTTCTTTTTCCACGCTGTATAGTCTGGATAATTCTCTGTCTCTGCTCCTCATATGCTGTGGCAGAAGTCTTTCCCAACAAAAGAAAATTAATTTTAAAAGGTTTTTGTGGTTAGTCTTCACACTCATCAACATCCTGCTGAAAATGGAAATAGCGAAGGGGCATCGTTGGTGACAGAAATGTGGTGTGGGGGCAGCGACAGTGGCAGCTCTGCATCAAATGCCTCACACAAATGGCTTTAATGTAGGTCAGAGTGGAACAGATACTAGACAAGGTCCAGAAAACATCTAAAAAGCCTTTATTTTTCATCAGTTTGTTTGTTTGTTTTCCCACAGATATCCATCATCACTTCTCATTCTGTTGTGTTAAGGACTCCTGATGAGTTAGTACCTGAGTATCTCAAGGATCAACCACTCTGCCTGATTTTCTCTTCTTTTTCTGGTGAGTTGTGGCTTGCATGAGTGTCAAGATAATCTTTGCTGTTCTTGAGGGCACCTCATCTCAATATGCTAATTGCTGGAGCTACTGGAATGAACCTGTCACTGATAAACCACAATAAATTAAGTACTTTAAAACTCTGTCCTAAACAGAACTTTCTAGTAGTATTTCTGGACTTATTTTTTCTGGGGAAGACACTTACCTATATATTTCAAGTACCCTTATTCAACATGATTATATTTCATAGAGGGAGGTTTTCCAATTTAGAATATACTGAGGAAGATTTATAAGATACAGCAGACTTGAATGATTCAAAACTATAATAGTGACCTCTAGTGACTAGAGAACTCAGCAGGTCTTCCAGAACAAACAAATTTGCTGTAAACCTAGTATTTGATAAAAGTTGTGAATGGCATTATATTATTTATAACAGGGAGTTTTAACTTTTATGCCTTTTTCAGCTGAAATTCATGATTTGTAGCTAAAACTGGTATGTGTTTAAGTGTTCCTTTCACAGTAATCCTTAAACGTATTTTAATACTTTTATTCTAGTCTGGAAGTAATTAAAACTTATTTGAAACATGTCTGAACTTCTTTGCTGTGTGTTCTCTGGCATAGAGAAGAGAAAATGAGAATACTCCAAATGACTTCAAACCTCATCTTAAACTCTTTATACAGATTTAATTTTACAGAATTCTGTCTCCTGTGGTCTTAGTCCTCAGGCAGCTTTTATTGAAAACTGCTCACATGATTTCTTTTATTAATCTTGAGGTAATGTGCATTAAACCCACAAAATATCATCCTTTTAATGCCATATTTCTGTAAGAGTGTAAAACAAAAGGTTGGGGACAATAAAAAGATGGGAAGGGAGGGAAAGAAATGCAACTTCTATTTAAAGTTCTCCTCCTCCAAGAAAAACTGCAGTAAAACATAACCCAAATGAAAGCAGTAACTTTTGCATTTGTCATTCTCAGTGTTTCATTTAGGTATTACTGAAATAGAAATGTTTAGATTTTAGGGGAGTTTTGTTTGTTTGGTTTTTTTCCTGCTTGGAGGAAATCATCCAGCTGAATAATACAAAGAGATGAAAATATGAAAATTCAGAAGGATACAGTGCCAGAACACCACATGAAACAAACAGTCGGTGAGTAATTTTCATTTGATTCAAGAAGACTTTGTAGACTAAAAAATCTGCCCAAAGATGAAGCTAACTTTGTTATGTAATTAAAGGCATTTGCCTTGCTGGTAGAAGCTTAGGATGCAAATAAATATGTTCTGTTGTGCTGTAACCTTGATGAGGTTATGGCAGACACCCCTTTTGTAAGTCTTACAAATCCATACATTGAATGTAACTCCAACTCCTGTTGTGCAGGGATTTGTAAAATATTTTGAGATTAGATTTAAAATCACTGAGAATTTGAGTCCCTTTGACATATATACAACATGGCTCAAAACACAGATCCATGATTTGTTGTTCCTTTCATATTGCATGACAGATCCAGCATTTTCCTTGTTTGCCGAATAAGAGAGTTGTTGTTGATGAGTTTTTCAGATCATTCCTATGCCTTAATGTTGAAAACTCTGAAGAGATACTGATTCTTGATTATTTCAGTGTCTGATTGGTCAGAAATTTGGATTTTTTTACTGTTAGATTCTGTCCATCTGTGTCACTGTTGAACTGAGGCCAGCTTATTTGGGCACTCAGGAATGAGAAGAGGTGGTTGCTTGATTTAGTATTTTGGTTCAGGATTATTTTACAGTAGGAGTTGTTTTGATTGCCTGGGAAAGAGATTTATGTCATGGTCTTTAAGTTATAGAGCAGAATTTACTATCATCAGCAAAGTTTCTTGTTTGTTTTTCTTTAGTTTGAGAATTATACTAACAGCAACACCATATTTTCCAGATAATAAGTCTTTAACAGAAATTACACTGCTGCTATGTAGAAAACCTATGGAAGAGCATGTCATTTTTTAGATGTGAATTTCAAAAGTTTAATTCTCATTCAGTGAAAAAACACTTCAGAAGTGACCAAGATTGCCCAAACCTTATTGCTGTCAAGCACCCTGAAAACTCGGGTCCCCTGTAAGTTCCTCTCGCAGGCCGTGGAGCCCTGCGGTGACACTGTGTGTCCTCACCTTCAGCCGTGCTTCCCAGATGACTGAAAGGCTCTGCTTTCAAAGAATTCTTTGACTTTGTTAGCATCTCTTAGATATTTTTGGGGTGAATAAGATTTAGTCAAATTTGTTAATGTCCATAATGTTATCTCTGCTATAACCTTGGTTGGAGCAACCTGGTCTAGTGGAAGTTGTCTCTGCCTATGGAAGGGAATTGGAACCAGCTGATCATTCAGGTCCTGTCCAATCCAAACTATTCTATGATCATAAAACATTAGCATAGCCTTTTTTAAAAAGTATATAAGGCAAAAATATATCTAGAAAATTCTCATGAAATGAAAAAATAACGTAATGAAAGTACATATGCTAGAATAAAAGAATAGTGTAGATGGGAAATTTTCAAATAGAATGTTATCGAAAGTTTGGTGTTTTTGTTTGTTGGTTTGTTGTGTGTCTTTGTTTGTTTCGTTTGGATTTCTTTCTTTATAAAATAAATATTAGCTGAAATTTAGCTGCCAGGTGTGTTGCTTTGACCCTGGATAAACGCCTGGTGTCCAGCAAAACTCCCTCAAGACCTTTCTTCTCTGTCCTTTTGCCTTCCAGAGGGAAGGAAAAAAAATCAGCTAGGAATTTACGGCTAGAGATAACAACTGAAAGAGGAGCCTTGATTGATACCTCGGGCAAAGCAGAGCTTAGAATAATGCTTTAATTTATTACTAACAAACTAAAAATAAGAAATAGAAACAGGTTAGAAACACTTTTCCACCACCACCCCT
>WBMV01008400.1:0-54677 GCA_013396655.1 Campylorhamphus procurvoides | reverse complement strand
AATGGTTCAAAAGCAGGAAGTTTTCCTTGGAGCTGACCCTCATTGGCTCTGCTCTATATTATGGAGGGAAACTTCCAGAGGCTTCCAATCTTCCTCTTATTAAAAAAAAAGATACCTAATCAGAGAACCCATGACATCAGACCAGGTCTTATTTGTAACTCATAACTCTAAAGACCATTAAAGATATAATACAAATCACCAAAATGTTTTAAAAATGGAGTTGCAATCACCTAAATTGCAGAAGAAACCTAGCATGACGCATCTGCCTCAGTGTTGGGTGGGGAGTGAAGTTTCATAGCACTCTTCCAAAGCCAGGCCGTACTGATAGTACCACTCCTTTCTTTTTGTCACCTTCTTTTTAATTTTTCTGTTCACTTTTAGCCCCTACTGAACTGTTTGAACTATCAAAGCAGGGGAAATGCAGGTTGATGCTTCAGACTTGAAGAATTGCAATAGGGGATGTTTACTATCCTTCAATACTGTTTACTCCTTTCATTATGAACTCAACAATGGTTTTTTTAGGGTACTTTATAGATGATGATGCTGAGTTTATCAACTTACCACTTCTCTTACAGACTGACAGATTATGTAGGGGAGAGGAAGCTCCTGTTTGGAGAGTGTTGGGGTTCCTCTGTCATGTATTTGGGCAGAAAGTGAGTCCTCTGTGTTGTGCACATCCTACATTTGTAGGTTACCATGGGAAACTGCACCAGGTCTGTGGATTTCTTGACAGAGCAGAAGAATTTGACCATGGCCAGACTGCTGTGTACCCGTAAAGATACACAGCTTGCAGAGACTGAGAGAACTCAGGAAAAGCAGAAGATAAGAAACTTGGACAAGTTTGTACAGAGACAGTAGTTTATAACAATAGGTGATTGTTTGTGTGTAATGAGCGCCAATAATGTCAGTGCACATACACTTAGGAAATATATAAAAGTAGCTGTGTGAAAAAATAAAAAGAAGAAGAAAAAGAAGTTGCAGTCTTATCTATTTAGGATCTTTGCCTGCTTTTTATCGAGTCCATCCCAACAATGACAGGTTATAGCTGTAGGCACAGCACTCCCTGGCAGAACCTATTTAGGGATCATGCCCTCAGTAGGCTGGAGCTGAAAAGCACAGTGTTGTTCTCTATTTTAATTTTTTGTAGTTCATTTCTGAGGTGACACTCAGCTGCTGGAACAAGTCTTTAGATTAGACCCTGTAGGCAGGATCTGGACTAACAAGATGTTGTGCTATGATTATTTCAAGCTCTGCTTTGCCTGTCTCCATTACTTTTGTATTTTTCTGCTGCATGTAAAAGGAAAGCCAGATTTGAAGGTTATATATTCGCTTACCCAAATGTCAAATTCTGTGTGAACACCTCAGCTGACATTTTTCTCTCTGCTTGGTGGAGAATGATCCAAATGTCTGACAGTAGTGCCGTACCACCTGCATCCTGCTAGCCATGTTCAGACATGAAAACTCGATATGGTCATTGTCTAAGGGAGCTGATAAAGACCTGAATGTTGAAAATGTTAACATAATAGCTTGGCATTTTACTTCTTTTTGTGCAGCTTGGATTGAAAGTGATTTCATGTGCTTAATCTAAGGGAAATACACTGCATGGGAAATATTTAATAGACTGATTACTTCCACTTCAGACTTTTCTTGCACACACCTCTTCTAGCACTGTATAACCCCACTATTGCCACTAGTTAATGCTTGCAAAATGAGAGAGGTGATTTCATTTCTTTAATACTCAGAAGTTTATAGTGTGTATTTGATGTTGGATTTTCACAAGGGGCATAAGGTTCAGTAGTATCTAATTAGACATCTAATCAATGGGCCATGACTTCCTATATCTAGATATGTAAGCTCAAAGCTGACCATTTCTCAGGGTCTATTTTATCTAAAATTGCTTTATGTGAAGTATTTGCAGTGTGGAAGGGAAACTTCTTGTCTCAATGCACCATGTTTCAAATATTATCTTAAGCAGACACCGCTGAGTACCTCCAAATAACAGCAGCATGGTCTGAAATCTGTCAGCTGTCTCACACTGCAGCTTCTGCTCCCAAGAGATTAAAGGGATTTGTGGAGAACTGGAATCCTGTTCTGGGTCTGAGCCAGATCTACAGGCATGTGCTCCTGAAAGAGAGGTGACTGTCAGTGCCTTTCTCCAGCTGAGCCAAGCGGTGGGGAACACGAGTGTCCCTGTGAGTTGCTGGCCCATGGCAGTGCTGCTGCTGGCTGGGAGTGCAAACTAAAAGCAGTACAAAAGCCAGGAACTAAACTGTCTTCATATGTTTTTTTTTTAAATACCACTAGGGTGTTTCTCTCTCCCCACAAACTTCTCTCTCACTCCCCCTCCAAGATTATGTGAACCCAGTACAGCCAAAATGCTGTGTTTTCTTTAACAGTATGTAGAAAGAAAAGCTAGTCTAGGTTAGGAACTTCGGAGTTTCTGCTTCATGATTCTTTCATATAAGTGAGACTTATTACAGTTATTGATTTTACAAAAATTGGAAAATTATTTACATTCTTTAAATTTGGAGATTTTTTTGTCTTTTTTTTTCCCCATTTTTTTTTTGATTCTTCTAGGTTTACTTCAGCTAGTGTTAAAAAAAAAAAAAAGTTTTACACAAAATGATGAAAAAAAATAACTATTAGTCCTGGAAACATAAGAGACTGTTAAATAGAATTTATACCAAGGGGTGCTTGATCAAACTCTGCTGACATACTGAGCAGTGCCTGTGAGAGCAGCTATGGGGGAAGCACCTGTGGGGGACTGCCAATCCAGGACTTCAAATCCAGCATCAAAGGAAGATGATTTTAATGAATGGATGGAGCTGTCTGCCACCAAATAGACACTGTCAGAATCACTATCTGCCCCTTGCCATGGAGCTACTGTTTTTTAAAGTTTTTCTACTGTTAAGATGTTATAGTCAGGATAAATATATATTAGATAGGTAATTATTCCTATTTCATTACTTTTGTATGTTCAGTTGTTCTGATTGGTTATGGGGAACCTGGTTACTGCCCCTTGATTGGTTCATGTACCCCTAAAACCCCATTGGCTAGCCAGTGGGGCAATGTGGCACCACTATATAAGGCTAGCCACCCCCAGTTTCCCCATATTAGTTGTAATCCCCCCTTTCCCTTCTCCTTTCATGTCATGATCCGCCCCTAACTCCACCCAAGTTCCAGAATCCTCCGACCGAACCCCATAAGAGTCCCACGTGTCCTAATAAAGTGTTGACTCCTGTTCCCACCCCACATTGGTGTGGACCATTTCCTTTAACCCTCGGTGGACTGCGACAAGCAGCAACACCTCTCACATCCCTCCTCTGAGCTTTGCAAATGTTCATAGCCCTGTGTGGGGATGTTTTCATATTCAAGGTAAAGGCACAAAGCAACGACTTTCTCTGCCAGTTGCTTCCTTGCAGACCGTGATGAAGTACCATCATCATCATGCTGTGTTCCTCTGGCCTCTTCCTTCCAGAGCCAGGAGCGAGGAGGTGGCATTCATGGACTCCCATCTTACCCCAGTCAATGAAGCTACTGGCACCAGCTGAAGCTTTTAAGGACCTTCTCTTTAACAGAAATACTATCAATTATATGTGCTACAGAGTCTTACTGAAGAAGTACATTAACATTACTTTGGAAGGAACTTATCCCTCATGATGTTGCACAACAGATGAGTGGAAGAAATGAAGTTCAGGAACCAATTTATTTTAGAGCTCTGTTAGGGAGAAAATTCAGTAAATGAAGGTCTGCAGTTAAAATAAATTTTTAAAAAATAAAAATAAAAAAATGTCCACAGTAGAACTCTTGGATTTCTCCTATTAACTTCAAAAAAACTTGTAAACAGGAAACACAAAGCAGATTTTGACACTGAACAGAAAGCAGGGATGTGGGCAAAAAAAAAATTTAAATGTTGATTTTTTTTAAAATGGAAAATTTGAAAGAAAACTTTGAGCTTATTTTTTTCTTTCATTTTTGAGGCTTACAAGGAAATGATGTGATCCAAAGTAGACAACATGGATTGCTGGTGTCTCAGTCAGAGGATATTCAAATCATGACTTTCACAAAATTGGTAGTTAAACAAACTTTTTTGGTAGGATCATATTTTTCAGTTTAAAATCTGTTTGTACATAATTATATACTCAATTTTTATGACTGACAATAGTTATTTACTTACTTTAAAAACTAAGCAAATAGTTTGACAAGACAGGAAAGGAATGAAACTAATTCATGCTTTCTGTCACTATTCATGCAAAAGAGGCTGCAAATATAAAAAGTGTTCAGACAAGAAATATCTGATATTTCAACTGAGACTTTTGCACTGTTTCCATGGACTATATTGCTGGAATTAACTCTGCTTCTATTCAGGAATTACCCACATATAGTTAAATTTTTGGTCTTTTATTTCTTAAGCGAAAGTTTTAAAGTTATGTAAGAGACTCTTAGATTTCTGAAAGGACTTGTTCTAGAAGTGCCTCTGATTCTCCATCTGTTTGGTATTTCTTGTTCTTTCCATAATTGTTCAAGTTGTTCAGTGCTGTTCGAACTTCTATGTTGCATATATTAACTTTAATAAATCGAGAATTTTCATTAAATAAAGCTAACATTGAAGGATCAGTAGAGAATCTGGAGCGTAGGTGTTCAGTGCCATGTTGGATGTCCTGTGACATCCGAACCATCCAGAAGCACCTGGCAGAGGAGATCCAGGCCATTTTGGAACAAAAACAGGGCTGAGCAGGGAACCTCAGGGCATCTGAAATGACAATGGGCAGGTTATAAAGATTTAAATCCAGCCTTGAAGCTTTCCTGGAAGGAAGATGGGAGTGCACAGTCACAGAATGTCCTGGGCTGGAAGGGACCTTAAAGCTCATCCTGTTCTACCCCCTGCCATGGGCAGGGACATATTTCACTAGCCCAAGTTGTTCCAAGCCCCATCCAGCCTGGCCTTGGACACTCCCGTGGATTCAGGGGCAGCCAAAGCTTCTCTGGGAAACCTGTGCCAGGGCCTGCCCACCCTCACAGCCAAGAATTCCTTCCCAATATCCCATCCAACCCTGCCCTCTGTCAATGTGAAGCCATTCCCCCTCATCTTGTCCTTCCAGCCCCTTGTCAATTGTCTCTCTCCATCTTCCTTGCAGGTTCCCTTCAGGCACTGCAAGACCACAATGAGGTCACCCCAAAGCTTCTCCTCTCCAGGCTGGACAATCCCAGCTCTCCCAGCCTTTCCTCCCAGCAGAGCTGCTCCATCCCTCTGACCATCCTGGTGCCTCCTCTGGACTCTCTCCAGCAGCTCCCTGTCCTTGCTGTGCTGGCCCCAGGGCTGGAGGCAGCTCTGCAGGTGGGGTCTCACCTGAGGGACAGAGGGACAGAATCCCCCCCTGTCCTGCTGCCCCTGCTGTGGGATCAGCCCAGGGCATGGGGGTTTCTGGGCTGGGTCATGTCCAGCCTCTCCCCCACCAGCGCCCCAGGTCCTTTTTCCCAAGTCTGCTCCATCTGCTCTTCCTCAGCCTGGATTGAATTCAGGGGTGCAGACTGTAGAGCAACATACTGCTCTGCCTGGTGTCTTCAGCCAGAAAGCACAATTCTAAGTCTGCTCAAGAAGTTAAGCTATTGAGAAAATAAATCTGGAGCAGGTCACAATCTTATTGTTTTTTCTTTCTTTTCTGTAGATAATGTGAACATGTTTATATTAAGAGTAATTCTCACCATTCTTGTTCTTCAGTGCTTTGGTCCAAGCATATTTCACCATCTTTTTTGAGCTTTGTGCGCAGCTTTCTCTTTATAAAACCCTTGTTTTGGGCTCTGGCTCTGGTTTGGGTTCCCTGTGCTCTGCAGAAGGTAAAAATGACTGGTGTCATGAGACACCAGTAATTAAATAGGATGTACTTCTGTGAGATGAGTTCAAGGGATGCATAGCTGAGAGTTTTGTGACATAAGCAATGGAGCAGCACAATTCCTACAGTATGAATAGCCCTTTTTGTACTTATGCTGCTTCAGTACTTTTAATTAGCTGGCTTAATTTTCCCAACTAAATGTTAACCCTTCAGACTCTTCTGCAGCCACAGGCATGATTTCATCTGAAATGTGTTTTTCAGTCTTTCAGTCAGACAGCCAAAACACCATTAGAGCATGATGCCACAGCCATATTAAAGAAATTACTCTCTAATCCACCTAAATGTTTTAATACACTGGGTGAAATAAGAACTAAATGCATTTTCAACAATTTAGCAGTAATAGGCTGTGATACATGTCTGGAGAGGAAGTGACTCAAAGCTGAAGTGACACAGTTCTGAGAGCCCTGGAGTTTGCTCCCTGCTGAGCTCAGGTGCTGTTTGGAAGCCCTCTTGTTCCACAGGCATTACGTTGGGCTGGGCATGGCAGGAAATGGTTCCCACCAGACCTGAGTCTTACTTAAGCACTTCTTGTCTTTTGTTTTCAAAAGGATGCAGGTAATTTCCATTATCTGGGTGCTTGACTTCAGGGTTTTATTTAGGTACAGAGTGGATATTGTGTATGAAAGAAAGCTATTTCATATCTGTCTAAAACAATCAGCTGGCAGCGCTTTGCTATGGATTTTTTTTTCACATAGAAATGAGAAAAATTGTTTCCGTTCTGGAGTAGTGTTCTGACAACTTGCTGAACTAAATAGAACTGGGATCTTTGTTACATGGACTAAACGTTTTAAATGGAGATATTTCATTTGCTGGCATGTGATACTGCCAGTGTGTTTGCTTTCCTAACTGAGATTTCTGTGCTATGTTATATGATAGTCAAGCCTGGTACTGTAATTTTCCAAAGGATCCATCAGTATCAAACCAAGTTTCCACTGATTTTTGAATTGTCTCTGTGATAGAGAAGTGACAAAAGTATTTTCTTCATGGAAGTATATACTTGTCACTGTTTTTCACTGCTTGAAAAATTGCTCTGGTGCTTCCTTATTCTATCTAAGCTGTCTATAATTAATATTTCATAATTTCTAGGAAACGAAAATACCTTTGCTAACAGCTGGATAGTATGTGCCTAAATTCCTGTCATCTGGTCCTGCAATCTTGGCTAATACAGGGGGCTGAACTTACCATAAAGTGAATATTCAATAGAAATGCTAATTAGGAGGGTGGATGAGTAGAAGAGCAAAGTGAAAATTAAAGAATACATTTAAAAAAGATGCAATTTTACAATTAATTATCCACCTGAAATATTTTGTTGGTGAGTTGGATACACAGTCAGTATCTCAAACAAAAAACTAGACTTTTTTAATATGCTAATAGATTCAAATGTTAATCCATACCCTATATTTAGCCCTTTGCCCTCTCCACCCTAGTCACTGAAAATGTGCCAGAACCCCTACCCTTACATCCCACCTCTGCTTTTATCTGACTATCATGTTCCTGTTGCCTGGATACAACTGCAACCCATGAAAGAATGTTCCTGAGCTGCTGTCAGGATGGCCATTTCATTACAGTGATTTTTAAATGGATTATCTGTGAAAATGGCTCAGCCTTTTATGCAAGCACCCTGTGGAGACAGACAGAACTCACACGGGCTGCTCTCAACAGCAGGATTGGCTTTCCCTTCCTTTACAGTAGTAAAGCCGATGCTTTTCTGTAAATGTTGCAATCTAACCAGAAAGAACTAGCCAACTTCCAATAGTGTTACATTCCAAGTAGATTTGTGTAGATTGCCTGTCCTTAGTCTTAGATTCCCTTGAGGTACTTGACCACTATCATCCCAGCAGTATTTTCTTCTAAATTCCCTTTAACAGAAGGCAATGAGGACTAACAAATTACTGAGGTGGAAAGAAACTGTTGTAACAGAAAACCGTGGCCCAGGATATTTTCTCTTGCCTTGCAAACAAATATAGTATTGAAGTCAGTGCTGAGGGCTCCACATGTATTGTAGGTTATTGGTGGCTTCAGAGCCTGTGCTAGCACTGCTGCTCCATTTAATCCCTTGGGGAATGCTCAGCAAGGAAAGAAGACCAAAGCTGTGTGCGATCAAAATTATTTGTGAGAACGTTTATTTTCTGAAATTCCCCTAATTTGTGAGAATAGCAACCAATTACTGTCACTTTGAGAGTAGAATGGCCAAAAGACTTATAGAGAAAGGTGTTTCTGGGGTTCTAGCTGAAAGGAAATGGCAGTTTTTGTTGCTGCCAAGGAGTGCGTCCATTCTGTTTATGTCTTTCTAGTGTTTGGCACTTTCCACCATAGAAGAAAAATGTTATTTACCAAAAGTAAGGAGGGCTAGCCATCACAAGTGGAAAAAAGTGTGTGTTTTCCATTTTTGTTTTCACATCCATTCAGGATCTTGGGTTATAACAAAGTTATTGTCTTGGCAGCTGATAGAAGGTTGTTCCAGGGAATATAGGGGTCTGAAGGGATGTGGAGGCCGAAACTGAGACACCACAGAAAACTTAACCCAAACAGCACTTTTATTACCAAAGGTGGCCAAGTAAACAGGAAAGAAACCCGAGAGAGAGAGAGAAGAGAAAATAAGCCCCCAGGTGCAAACACCCAAATGCCCAGGTGTCTCCCATGGAGTTGTCTCCCCCAGCCCTGCAATGCCCACACTTCCCTAGCAGTGGCTGCATCCTCAAGGCTCAGCTGGCTCACAGGTGACAGCGGGCGTCCCCGCCAAGGCAACGTTGGCCTGTCACGTGAAGCCAGCGAGCCCCAAAACATGAGCCAGCTGCCTTTGATCTCCTTGGCCAAATGACCTTTACCTGAGCGACGTGGCCAGGGCCACCCAGGCAAAGGGATTTGGCACTGCCCCTCATGGTACAGAACTGATACTTCGCTGTGCTTGGGTGGGTCTCTCTGCACCTGCACAGTCCATTGCAGAGGGTCTGCCTTCATTGAGTCTGGGGCTTTACTTCATCCTCCTCCTCCTCTCTTTCTCCTTCAAATGCCCATGAAGGACCATCAGCCAATCGTGAGAGACCAATTAATTTTAGTTTGCACAGAAATCTCTCTCTCTCAAGGCTATAGACCATCTTGATCAGACTGTTTTCCCAGAACTTGGCATGAGAAAACCCAGCTTCTCACAGGTGGCTGGGCCAAACACAGACCAAAAATACCCACATGGAATTCTACCCGAATACAAAGGTGTGTATTTTAGTCATTCTAGCATTAAGAAGCACATCTCTCAGTAGCAAAATACAATTTTACCTGGTTCCTATATTTAATTTTTGAGGGAGTTATCAAAAACTGAACTTTTACAGCATTTGGTTTTCATAGAAACAACAGTTAGGTTAATGTGTTGATCCTATTTATTCTCTATAACAACATAACAGTTTAAAAACACAGATACAAATAGTAAAAGGTTCATGTTACACATTCTGATGCTTTAAAGGTGCCACTTACTAGTGTAAAAAGTTCTATTTTTAGTCTATAAAAAGCAGTGCTGTTTAAAATAGTTTAGACAATGGAAGCCTTTCTTACAGAAACTCATTACACCACAGTCTGCTAAAAACCCATGTTTTGCCTTATAGTGTTTCCTTCTAATTCTCAGAGCCAAGAAGCCCACACAGTTCTTGGCTGCCTTTGTGTGATTATGCAGAAAGAGTATTTAAGCATTAGGAACTTTAAGCAAAAGCTTTACTGAGGGATTTTAAAATCAAAGATTTGTGCACATCATATTATAATGAGCAAAGTAAATATATTTCTAGCAGTTACATGAAATATCACTCTGCTGAGGACAGGGTGATTTAATCAATAACAATCAATGGCTTTTTTTTTTCCTCAGAGATGCTGATATCAGAATTTTTAAATCTCCTCTAGCTCCATGTTCCTTTTCAGAATCTCTCAGAAAGACTGTGTTATCTTTCTAGTACTGCCTAAGGAGCCCTGACTACAACAGGAGTGCTGTGGCAGGTAAGTGGCCACAGCTGTTTCGGGCTGATTCTCCATCACTTGTACCCCAAGGTAATGTGCCAGATGTTCTGTTCCAACAGCTGAGCCAAGATGGTTAACAGTTCAAAAATATTTTGAAGAGCAAAAAGATAAAAAGAAAAAAAATCTCTTGAATCTCACTTTGTCTGGAAAAGTCTCGCAATCTAATATATATCCCACAGGACTGTTTTCTTTTCCCTTCCCTAGAACTTAAAAAAAACCCCATGTCTCTTAGCTGGACTTTTAGTGAAGGCAGTGACTGGAATACTTTGAGTCACAGCTGTTACGAATGGGCTCACAAATCTGATAAAAATGTGCTGCTTATTTTAGGTTTTGGGATGAAGATATGATTGGAACTGGAAGCAATGTAGAAACTGTGTTGCAGGGCACTACAGGTGAAGAGAGTGCCAACTTTAAACACCTCCCAGGTCTCATCCCTATCCTGCTAAGCCCCTCTCCATTGAAATTTAAACATAAGTATAATGCAATCCTAATTCAGCAAAGGTCTTACTGAAATGTTGCTGAATGTCCATCTGTAAGTTGCATTAGGCATTGTTAGACTGAAGTGTTATCTGTGAAATCCTGTCTGTGTGAGCTGGGTGAAAAAACTGCATTGATTTCTAGTGAGACTGGAGGTTAATCACTCATAATAAAGGGGGGTAAATTTCAATATTCAGTCTTACCTTTTGCATATGTCTATTTGCACTTTGGATCTCTATAATCAAGAATGGTTGGTTCATAGTTGTGTAGTAATCTGAACAACTTTATTGAGTTTTATTTATTTGATTTTAAAATTTTATCCATAAATTTTATCCCATATATTCTAAAAATAGAGATGTTAAGGAATTCTTAAAAGATGGAGAGAGACTATTGAGAAGGGCCTGGAGGGACAGGACAAGGGGGACTGGCTTCACACTGAAAGAGAGGAAATTTAGGTTGGATATATGGAAGAAATTGTTCCCTGTGGGGGTGGGCAGGCCCTGGCACAGGTTGCCCAGAGAAGCTGTGGCTGCCCCTGGATCCCTGAAAGTGTCCAAGGCCAGGTTGGACGGGGCTTGGAGCAACCTGGGCTAGTGGAAGGTGTCCCTGCCCATGGCAGGGGGTGGGATGGGACGAGCTTTAAGGTCCCTTCCAAGACAGGCCATTCTGAAATTCTCTTCTATGATTCTAAGATATTATAATCAAACATTTGATTATAGATTGCAATTTAATAAGCACTGACATGATTTCCCATGATAACTTCCAGACAGTAGTGTTGTGCCCCAAATCTATGGATTTAGCAGATAAGTCTAGAGAAACAAGAAGCCACATTTGATTTCTTAATATTCCATGATTATGGACAGGGAAACTATTTCTGACTAAACTATTCATTAAGTTGTTTGAGTTTTGTCATTCATGAAGAACAACCACAGCACTACAGTGTGTTCTTGTGTCTCACAAAAATGTGTGTGTGTGTGTCCCAAAAACGTGCAACATTCTCATTTTAGCCATGGGTGATGGACACATGAAATAAGGACACACTTCCAGCCCTCCTGCTCCATATTTTCTTTCTTATAGAATGCTATTTTATAGACCTTAAAATTTACAAAGGAAAAACATATGAGAATAGAATTTTAGAAGGAAAAGCACTAAAATAAACAAAATAAGTGTCTCAATCATAACTCTGGCCTAAGTTGGAAAGAAACACCCTAATTACAAGGAAACACTCTTTTTGCTAAGTAGAGGTTAGTACTGAGTCATATTATCAGTCATAGCTGTTAATGGAAAATGGAAAATGCTGAAATAATAGTAATTTCAGAAGAAGAAATGCTTCCAGCCAGATCTGACTGTCCAAGGGTGCAATCAGAAATCATTCTCCATTTCTGGTTGCTCCTTCTTTACCAGTTTCCAGGGGAATTGGCAAAGAAGCCACAAGTGTAACATGAAAGTGGCCTTGTTTTTCCAATAATTTGTTTTATTCTATGTGGAGATGAGCAGAATTCCTTATTAACCAGCATTTTGCTTTTTGTGTGCTGTTGATGCTGAGCTCGATAACTGCATTAAATTATGGGCTCTGCTGCTTGTTCTTTGAAATGACTGGTTTTATTACCTTCATGGATTATAATGTATGGGTTAAGATAACTGCGCATATAGACTTGAATCTCGAGTATCTATCACTATACTTGACCAACATTTACAGTTAAAAGCTGATTAAGTTTCTTTGAAAACTGCATTACTGAGCTATATGAACTTTTCAGCAGTGTCAATTTTTTTCCTCGATTGTGATGACAATATAATCAGTTATGGACCCTAAACGTGTACAGATAAATCCATTTGGGGGCAATATTTCATTAAGGTTTATAGAGTTGGGGGGCTGGTCTTGATCAGCTTTGCTACCTCCACCTTAAACAGATCGTTTGCTTCTTTATTATTTATGCAGCGCAGGAAACCACTTCCTGGACCAAACTTTTTTCAGGAAAATCTATATATTTTCCATTGCTGTCTACTGACATGGTGAAAGGTACAGGAACTGGTGGATACAGTAGTTTCCTCAGTCCTCAAGACCTGATGAGAGCCCAGGCTTTCTCTTGGCATGCAAGAGACTGCCTAGTCTTGCTTCTGAGGTTGTGGGTCCTTGTTCAGCCTTTCCACAGCTCCTTCAGCTCCATACGACATCAGAGGGTTCAGTTCGTGCTTCTTCTGAAGCAATTCTCTTTCATGAATTATAAAAGTAGTTCTAGAAGAGAAGAATTAGTGTGAGGCAAATTGGAGGGGGTCGGGAGAAGGTGCTGCCACAAAAAATATGACATGATTAAAAATATAATTCATAGGCCTGCTTAACAAAAGTGTCCCATAGTGCCATATTTCTAAAGCATTTTAA
The DNA here is from genome assembly GCA_013396655.1 of Campylorhamphus procurvoides. Lineage (NCBI taxonomy): Eukaryota > Metazoa > Chordata > Aves > Passeriformes > Dendrocolaptidae > Campylorhamphus > Campylorhamphus procurvoides. Next base: position 41,927 of record WBMV01008400.1, on the reverse strand, counting down.
AGTGAATAATTTCAAAATCTAATCACTATGAAGTGATTTCACAACAGAACCTGAAGGGAAAAGGTTTCTTTCCATAAGGTAATTAAATAGTTCATCTTTTACTGTTGAAAAATATACCCAAATTTAATTTCTGACAGTTTGCTTTTCTTTTTTTTCTTTTAAAAAAAAAAAAAAAACACGATGTTCTATTGTTTCTGTCTAGAGACAATTAGCTTAAAGATCATCCAAACAACAAACATGTTTCTCTTCTCATTTGTTGCTCTCATAGCACATGTTCTTTGATGAGTTACTGTAGATTGGAACAGCCCTGAGATAATTCCTAGTGGGACGGTGCACTGATTAGTGTTTGCTAAAGGCACTGAATCCCAGCCTCAGGCATTCCCAGCACAGCAAGGACAGGGAGCTGCTGGAGAGAGTCCAGAGGAGGCACCAGGATGGTCAGAGGGATGGAGCAGCTCTGCTGGGAGGAAAGGCTGGAAGAGCTGGGATTGTCCAGCCTGGAGAAGAGAAGCTTTGGGGTGAGCTCACTGTGGACAAGCCCTGTCCAACCTGGCCTTGGACACTTCCAGGGATGGGGCAGCCACAGCTTCTCCTGGCGACCTGTGCCAGGGTCTGCCCTCCCTCCCAGGGAAGGATTTCTATCGGAGCTAGAATTCCATGTGCAATAAATAAGACTTCAGTCTGGCAGTTTCTTTGCTGTTTTTTTGAAAGGCCAGTGTTGGTGCCTTTCATATTTCTGTCTCTTTTTCTGAATGAGATTGTTTCAGTCCTTGTGGCTCATTTTTTACTGAAGGTCTTATTAGAAGATTCTTAGAAGGGGTTTGTGGTGTGCATTGCCAAGAGGTTTGAACCATCCATTTTCTTACAGCAGGTACATTTTGAGTTATTCCAGTGTTACCTCTGCCTGCCATGTTATTGCTTGGGGAAAAAGGTGGGAGCAGCTGCTTGAAAATCACTGTGCAAACTTCTGTGCACATTTACACAGTCCTGTGTGTGCACAAACATTTTGCCTGCTGCTACAAACAGAAGTGGAGGTATAATTGCCTTTGCTCAGTTTGGCTGTCCTCCAAAAATTACGCAGAAAGTCACTTCTCAAAATTGTCCTTAACTGAACTAGAAAAAGATGTCCTGGAGCCGACTTTGCAGAAGCCGTCTGTTTGGCTGGGCACACGTTGCTATTTTGCTGCATATTGTGGGAGGTATGCACAGGAGGCCAGATGAAGACCTCTATTTCCATATGTAGGATTACTTTTTTGACTGTAATTCATCTCCACAATTTTTGGAGAGAAAGTAAAAAGAACATATACAGTAGAGATGAGAGGCATATGATCTCAGGCAGTCTGAGAAAGGACATTGCGGAATTGCTGATTGGAGAAGCTTGTTTGTCTGTGTAGGGATCAAAGGGGCAAAATGTAGTCCATAACACTCACCATTTTTTAATTATAAACTCCAATTAAGTGATGCAGAATAATCTTCAGCATTCCATCTGGCAGCTATGAGTTGAGAGAGAGTAGCAGCTAACAACATTAATCACAGCTTGAAGTAGACAGGTTCAAGCACTGCAGGTTTTGTTTAAAAAAATGAGTTGGGGACACAGGTTAGTCTTTGAATAACATTCCAAAAAGGCTGCATGTAGCCCAAGGGAAAGGAGCAACATCAACCTCCTCCTCTTGCCTAAACCCTTTGACTGCTGGACTTTTCTAGACTGCAGCCAAATGAACAGCACACTGTTATTAATTTTGTTGCTCAGATCAAACATGGGGTTAATACCGAAGTGTTGGAATGACCTTTTGGAACAGCAACGCCAGACACTACAGACTGCTTAGGAAAAAAACGTGAATTTGGTCCTCATGTCACAATGGTTTCAGCAAAACATAATCTTTTGGGTTTGTTTTGTTTGTTTGTTTATTTTGTAAATTAACAAGTGATATTGGAAACCAGCAACCCATTTTTCTGTGTAATATGATGGTGGGAGTCAGGCTCGGCTGCCAGGGAACAAGAGACAGCCCAAGAAGAAACAGCCTTAAGCTGCACCAGGGGAGGGGCAGGTTGGACATCAGGAGGAATTTCTTGCTGGAAAGGGTGGTCAGGCATTGGAAGGGGCTGCCCAAGAGGTTTGGAGTGCCCAGCCTTGGAGGTGTCCAAGGCAGGACTGGCCGTGGCACTCAGTGCTCTGGGACTGGGGCTCAGGGTGGGTATCGGGCACAGGGTGGGATCCATGGGCTGGGAGGGCTTTTCCAACATTAACAATTCTGTGATTCTATGATATAGGAGACTATATAATATGTATAAGTTTGTTTTTTCTTCTTAGAAGATTAATAGGGAAATATTTATATTTATATTGGCAGTGACAAAACTCTAAAGGTCCCATACATGTTCATATATAGGGACACCACATCTGTGTGTATATGTAGTCAATATGTATATCAAGCATGATAATTGGCATCATCAACATTTAATGCAGAAGAAAAGCCTCTACATCACCATAGAAGAAGGGCTCTGTGGTCTTAGTTTGTGGTTAATACCAGTACAATATAAACCTCTTTATTATTCCAACCCAACATTATAACATGATAATGTGGTAATTGTTAACTCATGTGATAATTTTACTAAGACTGGGCTTGGGAGCAGAAACCCAAGGTTCTGTTTCAGAGAGGCCTTTTTCTAAAGGTTGCAGGTGGAGCTAGAAAAGATGTGATAACAACTTCCTTGAAAACTCTAACTTCAATGTATCAGAAATTTTCTATATATTTGAGTGAGTTTTAGCAAATTGTCACAATAAAAAGCTCTGAAAAAAAATAAATACAGGATAGTGAAAAAAAAATCCTTTGTTCTTATTAGGTCAATATTTAAAGTAGGTTGGAAACTAAATTAAAAAAAAAACAAAACCAAAAAAACCTAAAAGAATTCAGATGCTCTGAACATCTAGTTCAGCTGCATGTCCAATATGATTCTTTTTTTTCACAGCTTGGCATTGAACTAATGGAAAAGGAATCAAGTATTTGTGCAATTAATTATTTTAGATAGTTTTTAAATTATGCTGGAAGTCAAGGGAGTTTTCCCAGCAGAATCATTGATATCTGGAAAGGATGAAACCACAAGTCATGGAAGAAAACAAGCATAAAAAAGTAAAATGCATTATTTTTGTGTCTATGTTTATATACACCTGGTATTTTGTGTGGTCTAGTTCTATACTTTAAACTACAAAAACTGTACAAGTTTGAGGCCTCAGAATGGGACTTAATGATTTCTGTAGCAATAAACACAGTGCAATGAAATGCTGAGAAGAAAAACAAACTAATGAAATGGTATTTCAGTGGATAAACTTTATTTTCACTACAGAGTTAATAAGTTCAATTTATATGATGTTAAAGCTTTTGAAATTTTGGAAGTTACAAGTTTAGATCAGAATTCAGAATGAGCCGTTTCCCAGATCCAATGGGACTTGTTGGGGTTTTCTATGTGACTCTTGTTCTTCTGCACTTCTTCGAGTAAAATCAGATTATTTCCTTCAGAATTACTTATAGATTAAAAGATTTTTGATCTAGACTGAACACCAAGCTTGATCTAAGTGTTTTAGAGGATTAGAATTCTCAGAACCTTGATTTTTAGAGAGAAATATGAAAGCACCTAATGCCTGACTAGTGAACATCTGAATTAAGTCTTAAAAATTAAGTAATCAAAAAGTTCCTCTGAGAAATTTACTTTTAATATGTTGCTTCCCAATGTTTCCCTAACCTCACTGTAGGGTTTTTAATGGCATGTGCTTCCTCTGCTTTATTCAGGGAGTTTTTCATCATTCGAGAGAAAAGCATAGTCCAAAAGTTGCAGGCACACTTTTATTAAAATGCCACCTGTCTTATTTCTGAAAGTTTTGATGCCACTAAACGAGGTCAAAAGTAGAAATCCAGTTTCAGTATTCTCTTAGAATTTGTTGGGAAGATAAGATTGAATAGTAGATATTTGATGCCTTTTTCTCTAATGGACAATAACAAATATTTAAAAATAAAATTTGTCTCAGCTATTTAGGAGAAGATACACAAGATACATGTTGCTTCAGCCTGGTAACAGGTGCCTGCAGAAGACACAGGATTGAGGTAAGAAATAATCCTGAGGGTGTTGCCTTATTTTGGCTTCTAAAAGAGTAATTGGATTCATTTAAGCTTCATCAATGCAATGGTATAATTTGAAATACTGTTGCATATTACGTGCTTCTACAGCTGTGAACTCAAAAGAAAAAGAAAGTCATGTTAAATTTGACCAAGAGAAGTTAGAAATAACTGATTCTCTCCATAAATGAAGCAGGGGAAAAACATCATTTGGACTTATGAAATCAATCCAGCATGCCTGTTGATACTAAAGATTAGGGTCAATAGAGCATTACCTCAAAAACTGGGATTTTTGAGAATTTTATGGGTGAAAAATAAATAGTATTAAGTCTCTGAGGAAATTCACAGGCAATTAAGGGGTTGACTTGATGCCAGAAAAATGAGAGAGTTCAGCAGAGGGTGAAATGTCTCTCTCTCGTTCTCCTGACTTTTGGCAGGTAAAATCTTTCAGTATTTAAAACCTGAAAAAGACAGCAAAGCTCCAGGATTATTGTCTTTAGCTTGAAGTATATTATATTTCTAAGTTAATATAGCTTTTTGAATCATTTTAGTAGTTTTGGATAATTTGGGGTAATTCTTAGACAGGCTATAAAATCAGGATTTCCCTTTTTTTGTATAATACCAAATGATCAGGATGAATTTATGTTTATGAAGAGATTTTTCTTCATTGTTTCTCTTTGGCATTGACCATGGATAGGCCATGACAGTAAATCCTTGGTGCCTGTTCTGCTGTGTCTGCAGAGTCATTCTCCATTTCCAGCTACCAAATTTCACAGAAACAGCCCACCAGTTGCCTCTGTTCCATTAGGATGTTATACCCACTTATGATATGCCCTTCTGCTGGTGAAAAATATCACCTACAATAGGTAAAAATCAATGTGATTTTTTTTCCCTAAGTAAAACAGAAAATAGGTAAAATGTTGATAAGTAAAATTTGTCCCCAATTTATTTTAAACATCTGTGTGTCCACAGCTGCTGTAAAAATTGACAGCAACTCACTAATTGCCTTTACTTTCACTTTTCTTCTTGCCTGCAAACACAGGCCAGATTTTCTTTGTGAGTTCACTCTTCAGAGACAACAGCTATGCATTAAAAGATATGCTCATCTGCTCGTGATTAGACGCATATGGGAGCAGTGTGATCTGAGTGGAGGGACTCAGCTGCCTCGTCTTAGCAACACAATTCTTAGTTTGATGCTTACATGGGCCTTTTCATTAAATTCATTACTCTTCAATAATGCCTCTGCAAAAGAGACAGATAATCCTTACTGAGAAGGCTTTTTCTTAGGATCAGTTAGTCTGAAGGTATTGAGCTTCCATTAAAAGAAATACCTGTTTTGAATTACTGTTACCTCCTGAGAAGACTGATTTGATTTCCTTTTCAAAGCTAAACTTCACTAATGCTTGTTCTTTACTCCAAACATACCCAAGATATTTGTTTAATTGCTTCTTCATGAACAGACCCAAACTTTCACTTTGCCAGAATATTCACCAAGCCGGAATAATGCAGGTACATAAAATGGAACCAAAAGAAGAGTCCTTTAGACCTTTATGGAAATGCCTAAATAGGGAGGTCTGAGCAACCTGGGCTAGTGGAAGGCATCCCTGCCCATGGCAGGGGATTGGAATGAGGTGATCTTTAAGGTCTCTTCCAACCCAAACCATTCTATGATTCTATGATTTTATGTGTTAACCTTCACTGAACTGGAAATATTTTAATACATTTCACATAATTATGTTTAATCACATACCTTTTCAGTTTACTCTCCTGAATGAGGAGGGCTGATATTCTAAGTATTAGAAACATGTTAATAGTTTTTACTCTAAGCAAGATAAATGCTCTAAATATTATAAAAATTACTATTATTCTGAAAGTATGAGTCAGAACATAAAAAGGCTTCTGTTAACAGAGCTGTGGTAGTTCTGTACAGGGTCAAATGGAAGCACAGCCAGTACATTCTTTGGACACCCAGCCAGCTGCTTGTATTTTCTCCTTGCAGTGTGAGAGTGCTAATGCTTCATTTGCCTGATGAAACAGTGACCAAGGCAATCAGTTTCTCTCAGAGAAATTCAGCTTAAAGTTTATCATAGAAATCCATGAAAAATGCTATAGATACACAACTGAATGTAAGGTTCACAAAATTATTCTTAAAATTATTGGATATGATAGAGTTTTCGCTGTAAGGAATGGAAATATCCTAAGGATTTAAGTAAGATAGAATTTACTCATTCCAGAACCAGGCATATCTTTTGATTAATTGTCACTTCTATCTAAACTGGAATTAAACACAATTTAAGATTAAAAAATACATAAAGAAGCACTGGGACATGGCTCTGTAAATTTCCAATAGCTCTGATGGAGTTTAAATATATTATTTTTGTATATTGAACTCATGAGTCCAGGACTGGATAAACAAATATCAATTTAACAGTTGCAAAGGAGTTCAAATCCCAGATCTCAGTCACAGCTTCACTTTTATTTTACATCCACAGATCTGTTACTGACAGACAGTGGAAAAGTCAATCCTTCATTTTAATGTGGTTAAGATAAAGCTTGGGATGGAGGAGGAACACCTACTCAGATTGAACAGGAAATTATCTGCTAAAGTAAAGTTTCGTGAAAAACATATCATTTTGTTGAGTCTATTTCTTTCAAGATATACAGGACATGACAAATTTCTACCAAACCACTGCAGATTTCCAAAGCAACTCGATTAAGCTACAACTATAAATTGTTGGAACTATATATTGTTGGAGCAACTAAACATTATGGGAACTGGATGATCTTGAAGGTCCCTTCTAACACAAAACAATCTATGATTATAAACTCAAAACTAAACGTGCAAATCTATGGCTACTTGTACCTCTCAGGGCCTATTGGCTTCAACACCTCACTCTTTAAGCTCACCCTCATCACCTAACTCTTCCCAACAGTTTTTCATGGTTTTGTTTAAGGAACATCCATATTTTTTAAGTTACTTCTCTCTAGACTGCATGGAAACTTAGAGCTAGTGGAAATTAAGATGTAACTTCCTTAACATTTGCTAGCTTAAAGTATTTTCAATAGTAGTTTCAATTAATGGGTTTGATGTTTTTTCCATGAAATTCACTGTCATTTGGAGGGGGGGAAGTAGTAGTACAGCAGGTTTTAAGGAGAGCCCTCAGCTGAGAGGCAGGATTGACCAGAGCTCCTCATAGAGCTCCTCGTCCATTCCTCTGCAAAGCCAAGTGGGCAATTTTTTGCCAATTGCAAAACGTGGACTAAACTAACCTTAGAACTTTAACTTGAGAGACAGTAGAGGTGCTGACAAAGACACTTGGGTATGAGAGGGAATTTTAAAAGCTTTTCTCAGGTTCCCTATCTCCCTGCCAAGGTGCAGGACTGGCTATTTGAGCCATTTGAAGACATACCTGCACAGGTACCCTTAATCTACCCTTAACCACGTCCAACAGCATTTGAAACTCCCAGTTTGGATCCCATGCTCTCATTTGAGAGGTGAAAATGAGCAGGTTAAGTGCTAGCCTGTGTTTCAGCAAATCATGCTACATTTCTACCCCAGTGCTGTTCTGTGCATCAGTGACTCCTGCAGTTCCACACCAAGGAGACCAGGCAGGTATCCCTGCTATTATACAAAAAACGTTGGGTTGAGACTCAAGGTAGATGAAGCTCTCAGTACTCCCAACACATACAAGCAGAAACCATTAGATGATTAAAGCGCATTTAGTTATCATCCAAAGGATTTGTCCAATTGTCTGTTCATTTTAGAAAATCATCTTCTAAGTGAAGCAAAGAAATGCAAAAGATGCTACTAACTGCCAATAAAAGAGATCTTTGAATAGAAAGATGGTCTTTCAGCATTGAATCAAGTAGTTTATTAGCACAGTCCTATCATCTTAATTTCACAGGCATCACATGTTTCTATCTATTACTGTTTTTCTCATCTATCTACTAAATTTGCCACCTTGAATGGTCACATTGTGGCTTCATTGTAGTCATCTATACTGAATTAAATAATATTTTCACCAAGATAGGCAGGAGCTTTGCCTGGGTAGGAGACAGAACGGTTCTGGGCAAACTCCATGGCTAAATTCTGTCCTCAAAATCCTATTATCTTAAAATTACTCTTTAAATGTAAATGAAGGCTTACAAGGCAGAAATACTTTACACTTTTGTGTTTGCCTGAAAGCAAATCATATAGTGCAGCCTCTTAAAAGGCTGATGTATTCATTTCAAGTAAATGTTTCAAATACAGAGCATAAACCCCACCATCTAAAATTAGAAATAAATGGAAATTTTAACTTCAATTATATAGAATGTTTTGCCAGTTTCTGAAATTTAGCAGAAATTATTATGGATATGGAAAGAAAGGGATTTAAATACAAATTGATTCCAGGTAACTCCTTCAAGGAATGATATAGCTGACAAATCATGTGCTTCTTGCTGTATATTTTCATAAAACACCCAGTCAAGAACTGAGGACAGTGTAAGAAGTTTCACCTTAAATGTTCAAAGTTGAGAAAAAATTAAAATCCAAGGGTTTGGGTATGAATGTTAAAGAGTCTTGATACAAGGGTAGCAGCTGTCTGAATTTGGCAGTAAATGCACTTCCATTCTCAATCTGACTATACTGTCTAGGATTAGATAACGACAGAGTTCCACCTCACTTTCTACAGAGGACTAAACATAAGAACATCTGGATGAGTAGATTGGGAAAGGATGGGTTTCATGTGGTGAGAACTTGCCCAGCACAGTCCCCATATCCCACTGTGGGCCCTGAGGTCACTGCCCAGGTCACCCTGTGTGTTCTACTGGGAGTCAGGTTGAGAACTCCACCTTTGAGAATGCGTGGCATGGGCTAAATCACAGCCTGGGATGTTTTCTAGCACTTTGGTCCATTTGTGGTTTAAATCAGCATTCTGACTTTGCACTGGAGCAGAGTCCTCACACAGGCAGGTCTCCCTGAAACCTACTGAGGTGTGAAGAGGAGAAGCTGTGTGTGCATCTGAAGCACAAAGCAGGGGGAAGCACCAGAAGGTGAGTTATTTCTTCCAATGGTAATAAAAACTCTTGGAGGAAAATGTTTAATATAAATGAGCTAATAAAAATATATGCCTAATTTTGTTATTGAAGAACATTACAGTAATGATTATAGTAATTTCTTTTTCTGTTCCATAATTACTTTTTGAAATTAAATGTTTCTACATGATGATTAGGTTTGATCAGAAGAAACTCTTCCTATTTCAATCCTTTGAAGTGGGAATACTACCTGTAATTTTTTGCTGTTTCATAAGATTAGAAGCACATGATCTGAGTTTAATTTTTAGCAGGCTATGGACAACCTCTCCTTTATCCTTCAAAACAATTCATTGAAGTATCTCAAGTATCTCATAACAGAAAACCTGTTTCCGCTTCTGTGTTCATGTGTGGTTATAGTGTGTCTGAAAGTGAAGGGAAAAATTAAGGATCTACCATTCCTAATGTTCAAGTTGAATGCCTGATGCTAAAACTCACGTGCATCAGCATTTCTCTTTAATCAGATGTTTACCAATTTTGGCAAAGAAACAGTAAGATGATGTTTTTGTCGGGTTTGGGGTTTTTTTCACTGTAATCTCTTGTTCTTATCCTTTACTGTTATAANCCCCTCCTCCCCCCCCACCGTGGTCGGGAGGGGTCTTGGGGCCTCTGTCCCGGGCCCTTTGGGCTCTTGGCATTTGGCCAGTTTCAACCAGTCACATAAGGAATTATCTTAACAGGCCAATGATACAAAATAGAAAAATGGAGAGTGATCAGAGAAACTACAATGAGTTCTCTGGAATAAAATGACAGTCATTTACAAGAGGCAATTCCATATATCTGTAAAATATCTTCACCATGAGTAGTGCCTGTACACAACAGAACAAAATTTTACGGTTCAGACACAGGTTCAGATGGAATATTGTCCTTCTTAATATTGTTTTAACCACAAAAGAAAAGCACTTGTATATGGCTACTATTTTGCCCTACAACATTCTTGTAGTTTGTTGTTCTACCATCTAGAACTTATAAATTTTTTTATTGTCTGACGAGCCAGTGAAGTGAAGGTAGACACGCCCACATCATTAAGATACACCTGGAGAAAAGGTAGAATATTCCTTGTACAATTGCCACTTGTGAGTAAAGGCAAATACGCTCCTTGTTACACAACCCTCTTCCCTCTGTCCACGAGACCCAGACCACGCTAGAAAAAAATTTCCATTTTGAATAAATACCCAAGCAAGGGAAATATCCACCAAAATGTCTGCAGCAGGTGCCCACACAAAGGTCATTGATAGGATGGTTAGATTATGACTGAGGATGTAGAGATGAAAAAAAAATCCCTGTGTACCCTCGTCCCACACCCCACACAGACAAAGCTCCACAAACACATCCCTGAGAGTGAGACACCATCCTAGGAACTGATTTGAAAGATATTTGGTGCAAAACTTCTGACCCCCAGGCTGTCAGCCATGTCCCTGTATACTTTGAGCAGCCTGTGGGCTTGGTTTTTTTTGTAAGTGAAGTCATGGCATGAATGAAAGATCGATACTTCTGCTTCTTCCAAGATTTTTCGGCTTTTGTGAGTTAATTTGCTAAATCCTTTTCTGAACGGACAGTGAAATAAAACCCCTCCTTTCCTGCTACTAAAGTATCTCAGCTTGTCTCCAGCAAAGTAAATCAAAACAATCAGGTCAGCCACTGGACTGCACTCAAAATGTTTTTATTAAAGTTAAAAGACAGAGTTTATTATAAGGGTAAATATCATAAAAATAGTTTTAAAGATACTTATTATATGACAACCGGAGTAATGGCAAGTGTAATTCATTTTGTAACAGGAAAAAGAAAAAATTCATGTTTGTCTGTAAGGTGCTATAAAATCTTAGAATGTAAGAGGCTTAAACAGCACAAAGTGCTCACTTGGTGGAACCACCAAATCTGACAGTTCTGCTTTACTGCACATGAAATAAATCAACAAAAGTATTATTGAATACTGGTAAGTGAACCACATGTTCAGTTAGTTACAAAAATAGAGGTAACACTGTTGATTCAGAGTATCTCATTTCCTTCAACATTCTGGTATCTTTGAGTTCAGCTGTGAAGGAAAATTTCCATAGCATGATGGTGTAATAAAATAAGATGTCATCTTAGGTGTTGGACGCATGGACAGAAGGCAGACACAGCCCAATGTTTGTTTTATCCTGCTCAATTTATTCACTGCTTATATTGTGAAACAAAAGCCTTTGAAACTTAGACCTCCCTAACAGGTACCTGGAAGAATGCTGAATGCACCAGTGTGTTACAAAATACCTTCAGAAAAAGGGATTAAATAACTCCAGGCAGTTTGTTTGTCCAGCTTTGCTCCTCTGCTTTACCAGCTTCTGCACTCTGTCCCCAGAGTTCCTGCCGGGGGCGAGGGAGGGAAGGAAGTCACTGCCTGGTGCACTGGCAGGTGCGGAGAGAGGAGAGTGTTCCTGGAATCCGCCCATCTCCATTTGATTTAGGGGAGGGTTCATCTCTGGTCCCTGTGCTGGCAGCTGTTGTGAGGGGAGTGTTCTGCAAAGCAACACTTGGAGAAAGGTCATCCCTCCCGTGCTGTATTGGAGGGAAATGTGCAGAGTGGCCACTTGGGACTTTCCACCTGCTCCCGAGCAGGGCAGCTGAGGAACCTGAGCTGCTTTAATTACACCAAGCAGCAGCAGGCTCTGGTATGCAGTGTTTTTGGGGAAACACTCCTTTCTGGGGGAAAAAGGGAATTGAAGGAAGTAGCTCAGTACCAGCGGGAGATGCCCTCGCTAATCCAGGAGAATAAGCCCCAGCCTGACTTCACTCCCTGTCAGAGGCTTCAAATCCTCCCTTGTTAACCATGTCACCAAATCTGTGACACAGCCCAGCTCAGCTGTGCCTGGTCCTGGCTCAGTCACCCTAATGCTGCTGTAGGTCCAATAAAATATATGAAATCTGCACATTAACAGCATCTCTCCTGGGGTTAATATAAAGCTCATTCTTACGTGAATTACTAAATCACACCCGTTAGAGGGAAAAGCAGAAATCATTAATAAAAGTTACATGTGCTGTTGTCATGGGTTTCTCTGATTAGGCATTTTTTTTATAAGAGGAATATTGGCTTCTGTGGAAGCCTATGGAAGTTTTCCTCCATCCTATAGAGCAGAGCCAATGAGGGCCAGCTCTGAGGAAAACTTCCTGCTTTTGAACCATTAAGTTACGCCCCTGCGTGAAAACATATTTAAGAAGTTGTTGTGCAGTTAGAAATTGGCAGCCATGGGTTAACAACTTCACAACGCAGACATCAAGGTCAGTGCAGGAGGAGAAGATGAGAAGGAGGGGGAGGGACCCCACGGATCAGGGTGAGGACTTAAAACTATTATTCCCTGAATACATGGTGATGACCATGGTGATTACGAGTTGTCCCCTCGAAGCCCATGGGATCCATNTGGGGGAAGGAGAGGGCATGGACAGACCGAGGGGTGGTGGAAAGGTGTTTCTAACCAGTTTTTATTTCTTATTTTTAGTTTTTATTTTGTTAGTAATAAATGTAAGCATTATTCTAAGTTCTGCTTTGCCCGTTGTATTAATCAAAGCTCCTCTTTCAGTTGTCGTCTCTAGCCATAAATTCCTAGTTGGCTTTTTTCCTCTTCCCTCTGGAAGGAGAAAGAGGGGGGCGGGGAAAGGCCTTGAGGGAGTTTTGCTGGACACCAGAGTCAAACCACCATAGCTGTGAACAGCCACATTTTGTTACTCAGTCACCAGAGCTGACTTGGACTTTTCATTATAAAGGCTTTTGAGGAAATGAATAAAGTGAGAAAATTGAAAGCTGCCTTTAAGTACCTCTCCATTATTTGCAGAGGTGTAAATAGAATTTATTCAAGGGATTCTTAAATCACAGAAAACCAGGTTTCTCAGTATATCATTCTAGAGATGATAACAATGAGTTTACAAATAAGATGCCGGGAGTTAATTACAAGAATGATAACAAATTCTCTTAGCACGATAAATTATTCAAGGCTAGAAGTATTTTAAGTAATCCAAAGTACAAGAGAACTCTGTAGCCAGTTTTGAAAACTAATGTGAGAAAGAAAATTATTCAATAAACCATGTATGTTGCTTTCACTTGTTGCATGGGTATAAAAATGAGACCTCTCATTATCTAAGGAAGGTCAGGTCTTGGTTATTTTTAATTTTTTTCCATCTAAAATCAAATAATAATCATAAACATTTCTATATTTCATCTATGAGAGGAAAATATAGTAATTTTTAATGATCTTATTCTCCATATAATTTCTTTGAACTCTAGCTCAGCTTCCAGGAAGATGCTACTACTAAATAACATTATTTGTATTATGGTTGCACTTGGATTCCAAGTCATAAATCAGGACCTCTTTTAATATCCGGGATACATCTCATATCTGGAAGAAAAAAACACACTTGTAACAAGGCAGAGGTTCTGATACTTTAAGTTCATAAGTAAAACTAAGATCTTGAGCATACACACAGCTCTTCTGCAGCAATGGTCCAGTTCTTTTCCTCCAAAGAACCAAACTGATGGATTCCAGCAGTTGTCCTTCAGCCCCAGCCTTTTTTTTACAGCAGGACTAATTCTCCTGTTTGCTACTCTGGTTTGTGCCTCCTCTGCTGTGGTTTGTACTCCAGGGGGAGTTCTGTGTATGGCTTTACTTGTTGGCTGATGCCATCTACTGGGATCTGGCTAAAGAACTGAAGGGACTCATCATATTTTCCAGGGGAGTCCCTCAATGTTAGTTGACCTTAAAGCTGGTTCAGAATAAGATTTTTTTCTCTGACTCTCAGTTTCTGTGGCAATGAGGTCATGCCTTACCCATGTGTCTTCATTGATTGGCTCTGTTTTCCAGTGTTGCATTGCTCATTTAGCAAATTTTCAGGTCCCTAAAAATTGCAGACAGCAGCACCAGGGTCCAAAGTTTTTGAATACAAAATCTATTCCTGAAAATATTTAAGTAGATTTACTTAAAGAAGCTTTACCTTATATGTTCAGTTTTAAATGTGTAATTTGTATTAGCTGCTATCCATTCAGTATTTCATAAAGAGAAATATATTAAACATTTGTTTAAATGGCGTGCTGGTCTGCCAATTATGACTGAAGACAGGGAAAACTGGCCACACGCTGGACTTGTTCATGAGTTTCAAGGTAAATATTTGATAATATAAATTTGCTGTGTTAAGCAATTAGAGGGAAGTGTCTGCACTCTGTTGTTTTGGAAGAAAAGGATTTTCACCAAACTGGAGAAATTGAGGTGGGCAGTTCTACATGTAAGAGAAGTAGAACCCACTTGGAAACCTCAGTGCCCCATGACTCCTCTGAGCAGCAGATACAAGATGGAAATTCAGAGCATAGGATGAGTCAGAGTGTGAAGTGATGTTATCTAGAGGCTCCCATGAAGACTGCAGGATCCTTTCCATTCGATGAGTGTGATGGGTCCTTTTTATTTCTTTCAGTTATTCGGTTGACTTTGCTAAACTGAGCCAGTAACAACAGAAACATAAAAGCTGTTGTTAAAAACAAACCAAAAAAATAGGAAGTGAGAAAGGTTGCAAATTTTCCTTTGCAATGCCAAGTGATTTCTGAAACAACAGGTATAGGGCTGCTTTGGTTGGAGCATGACAGAAATGTACAGACCAAGAACAGTGAAAAGGCTTTGTCTTTGCTAATGTTGCTACGTTTTCACAGTGACATCTGTTGCAAACCACATCACTTGATCAGTTTGCACTTTGGTCTATTGCTTGTGTAGACAGAGGAGGGGGAGGAACTGTAAAAATCTCTTTTAAACGCATTCACATATTTCTTTAATGAGGGTTTCCATCTGCCAATGAAACACTGAATTACTACAGGTGGAGCTAATGTATCATAGAGGTCCCAGAGAGAGCACTACTAATAGTCCCCACAGTGACACTGGTGGCCGGTGGGCCCAAGGGCTGGTACCAGTAGAGGAGGCACACTGCATGCTCAGGACAGATGGACGGAAGGAAAACAACCCACTTAAAAGAGTTAAACTGATCTTGCTGTTGTTTAGACAAGGATTTGTTCCTTTTATGAACCTCCACACATGAATTCTTTCAGATACTTCCTTTAAATAAGCTTTGACTGATGAGGCAATTGGAAACTCATGATCCCTACCCCAACCCTGAACTCTTTGATAGCCTGCACTGATTAAAATTACTAAGACTAGTGCAATTTGCTGAAACACTACCAGGGTGAAATTCCTATAGTGGCTGCAACAAGACCCTCTTCCATGTGCTCTATTGAAACCCTGTGATTATTGTTAGATCTGTGAAGCCCAACATGTAAATGATGATCTGGATTGTCCTTCTGAATTCTATATCATGCAATAGCTCTGTACTTCAAATGTCTTTCAGGGAAAGAAGAAACAATCATTGTGTGATTAGCAATTCTTTTTTTTGGATATATTATGATTTTTGTCCTAAACCTTCTGGCCAGCAATTAATTTCTCTTCTCCATTACTGTTTCCATCATTCGGGATTGCATTGAAATGACAGATGTCTCCTGTATTATTCCAGAAGTATCATTTGCAGAATTGTATTTCTGTCACACTCTAGCTCTTGTAATGAAGCTTATTTCAAGGTACAGTTTCTTAATGTTTGAAGTTTGCTGATGACATTTTTTAAAATTTATTTGAACAGTTAAGCTTTCTCTCTGGCTACCTTGTGCTGAAAGAAAGAAAGAACAAATTTTAGGTGCTTTTTTCCTACCAAACTTAGTAGAGCTCTGGTTGCTCTAATTCTTTTGCCTGGTCTGAGAAAGCAGTGCACTTGCAAGTAGTTCATTAAAAATATGCTTGAATATTCTATTTAAATAATATTTTAGGGATATTTAATTTATAATCTTTATCCTTAGACCTCTCCAGATTTATCAAACTATTGTGTGCTACAGTATGTTTACAGGGAATATGTCTTCCATCTGTGTAATTTAGGAAAATACATCCCTTCCATTAATTGAAAAGAAGCTGCAATTGGACTGTAAATATTTCTATGAAATTGAATTTCCTTTACTCTATCTCAAACCAGCACGTCACTAAGGCATACAAGCAGGAAAAATATATAGTAAATAATACATATGTTTATGTAAACATATTTCTATATAGTTATATAATAACTTTTGCACAAAAATAAAAAAACCAGGGCAAGTAAGCTGCCCATGCATAGCTCTGAAAGGATTTCCCTCCTCCTTTTAGTTCTCTTGCAGATCCACCATAGGGACATAACTTCTAGGCTTGAGTGCTTGGTTTTCATATGTTTTGCCTGCTAATACAGATCTGGTTGTGTTTTTTTATTTTCCTTGTTTATAATTAAAACCCACTTTAGCTTATATATAAAAATACAAGTAACATGAAAATTGAAGGGGCTGGGTTGGAGATTCCTCTTGCAAGGATTACAGAAAGTAATTTAAGTCTTTTCTCATTGTGACTGTATGAGCTGGATTTGTTCAGCCTATAGTTACCCCTTATTTGTCAGTAACTAAGTTTAACTGCTTTACAGCAGCTCCAAGAATTTTTTTGTAAAAGAGAAAATTGAAGGACATCATTAATTGCACAGTATTTTTTCTACCTGAGATACAAGTCAAATGCTGTAGATGAAGTAGGAATATTTAGACCTAATGATGATACAGTAAGTGAGTTGGGTTTGCAGGAAGTTACAATTATTGTAAATGATTACAAATTTCTTTGTAAATGAAAAAAAAAATCTTCTACTTCCAAGTAAATGATGATTCGTGGCCAGAGAATGTTAGCACAAAGCATCTGCTAAGAATTTCATACATTAAAGCAACAAGACAGTTTTCAGTGATGTTTTAGTTCTTTATGCAGCAGGGGAAGATGTACTGACCAAAAGAAGAGCAGCTTTGCTTCTGACCAATTGTCTGAATTAAAAAAAAACAAAACAAAACCATAGAAAAATAAAGAGGAAGCTGTGTTTAATAGACATTATATATTCCAATATAAGGTTATCAAAAGGGTAAGAGTGAACTTATCACTGGGGTTATTATCAAATGACAGTTGTGTTAGTTGGTGACATAGCCGGCCCTAAGCAATGTGCAACTCTGGAGTTTAAGGAATGAGGAAAGTCAAGGTGAGGTCATAAATTGTATAATGGGAATAAAACCGATGAGGAATTTCCATGGATTAGAGACAGGTTAAGTCACTTTACAATGTTTTACTGCCCTGCTTGCTCATAGTAACATATTTGTTACCTACTTAACTGGGCTTATGATTTTGCTATTAATGGTCTAATGTATCATAACAATTTTTAAATAACTACCGTCCTATTTTTGGTTTTTTTGGTTTGTTGTTTTGTTTTTATCCCTGAGGGTAAATGAAACTAAATCTTTGTCTATTACAACCAAATAATCAAACTACTCTAGATGAAATGACCTCTTCTGAACTGTGTGGTTAGGGGGAAATTGCTAAAATGTGGCATTTCTTCATTTAACTTCCCTGCTCCCTCCTGTGGTTTTGTTGTTTTTATTTCATGTTCGGATTGCAGCAGTACTGGGGGCTCCAAGTAGAGACAGAGCCCTGTTGGGATAAATGCTTTGGGAATAAAACCTATGATGACATAGATCCTGCTCCCAACAGCATTCCCGAGCGTGCAGGAGGGAGCAGAGCTGATGCCACTGCAGTGCTGTGCTGGGAATGGGGAGGTCAGACTGCATTCAGACTTGGGCATAATTCAAAGCAGAATCACCAGGGATTACCTACAGAATGTATCCAGCAGGATTTGACCTTGTATTTTCTTCTTGCATTTCTGCCTATGGCAAATAATTTCCAGGCTGCCCACATGCAGAGCCTGTTGTGGCTGAAACAGTCAGTGAACTAAACCTCTTGTTATTCTACAGCTTTCCCACCTACCTTGCTCTTTAGAGCAGCAGTAAACGTGCACGATAGCCCAGCTCACACCTGCATGTCTGTGTGGAGGCACTCAGACGATGCACAGGGTTTAGGGGCACTACTGCACATAAACAATTCGCTTACTCTCTGCTTACTCAGTGCTGAGAGATGTTAGAGACTCCCAAGGGTTTATTTACATGGTGGTAGTAAAAGTGTTGCATTTCACAGAGTAAATCTGGACCAATATTTAAATATATGAAGTGAAATTTGCACAGATAAGTCCCTGGCTGTGTTTGCTTCACCATCTTGTTGTGTTTTGTCCGTATTCCTGAAATTGATAATATAATAATACAATATTTAATTATATATATGATAGAATCGTAGAATCACTGAATCATTGATGCTGGAAAAGCGCTCCCAGCCCACAGAGCCCCCCCTGTGCCCGATGCCCACCTTGTCCCCAGCCCAGAGCACTGAGTGCCATGGTCAGTCCTGCCTTGGACACCTCCAGGGCTGGGCACTCCAACCCTCCCTGGGCAGCCCCTGCCAATGCCTGACCATCCTTTCCAGGGAGAAATTCCTCCTGATGTCAAACCTGCCCCTCTCCTGGCACAACAGTAATAATAATAAAAATTATAATAATAATGATGTAATTAATAGTAACAGTAATAATACTGACTCTGATCTTGATGTTTTGCAAAAAAAAACAGCAAAAAAAACCACAAAAAACAAACCACAAGCCAAGAAGTCCTGCATTGCTACAACTGTGGAGCAGCTGAAGCAGAACCACCACATGTAGCTGCAAGTCAGGCTTAGCCACAGCAGACAGTCCCAACCACTGTCCTTGCATTTGTCCTGATCTCTCAGGGCTGTTCTGCAGAGATTTCTAAATGTGCAGGAATGATTTGAGGCTTAGAGGAAGGAGGGAAAAATAAGTAAGAGCAGAGGTGGTGGATTTCAAACAGAACTGTTTTGCATAAGGGGTCAGTGAACTTGTGGACCTTCTTTGATAAGAGATCACAGTTTAACAAGATGAAAACAAGCAATTTCAGGATATACCTAAAACTGCCTCATTATGAATTTAAAGATTCATGTGGTCAAATAAGCACTTAAAGGAGTCAGGGGACTTTTTACAAGGGACTTTTTGCAAGGGTGTGTAGTAACAAGGGGGAATGGCTTCCCACTCCCAGAGGGCAGTGTTAGATGGGATATTGCGAAGGAATTCCTTCCCTGGGAGGGTGGGCAGGCCCTGGCACAGGGTGCCCAGAGAAGCTGTGGCTGCCCCATCCTTGGAAGTGTCCAAGGCCAGGTTGAACAGGGCTTGGAGCACCCTGGGCTAGTGGAAGGTGTCCCTGCCCATGGCAGGGAGTGGCACTGGATGACCTCCATGGCCTCTTCCAGACCAAAAAATTCTGTGAGTGTATGATATAATTTAGAAAAGTCTTGTGCTAAAGGGCAGATTTCTGCATGACTTCCTTTAATAGCTGCAATCTCCAGCCTAATTCAGTCTTTCAGATAATTGCAGTGTGAGCTCTTTCATTTTTTATAGTTATACAGTGGGTTATTTTATTCTTGCTATAGTAAAACCAGGATTTTTGCTGTTGATTTTTTAAATGGTGATCACTTAATTGGAAACAGATGTTAATACAGGCAGAACAACATTTTAATTAACACATCTGAGCTGGAAAATTCAGATACCTGAAGAGCTGAAGCAGGAATAAACCAAAGGACAGAATTTGTTGTCCAGTATTTAAATTACTGATGACTTCATCATGCAATAACAAAAGTTAATGAGACTGTTGGAAAGTTTGTATTATTTAGTTTGTACATAAACTGTCTAACATCAAACAAGAAAGAATCAAAATATATTAATTTAAATGTAAATTATTTTTTCTTTAAAAAATATGGAAAACTATTGTTTTGAATCGTTTTCACCTTCTGCAAACTTTTATTAGGCTTCTTTCTATCTTTTTTAATATTGCCTTTTCAATCTGAACTTACAGAAACTAAGAGAATCTTTTGGTTTAATGTCAGCAGTATATTAACTTAAAAAAAGCCTTACATTAGGATATGATGCACTTTGGAAGTGATAACTGAGTGTTAGTACAAATCCTAAAACCCCAGAGGTACTTTTACAAAAACTTGGATTTAAATGCAAAAAAAGCAACATATGAAACATTTGTTCATTACCAGAGAGCTGAAGTTGGCGAGCATCTGTTTAATTTTCATTGAAATAATATCATGTGATTGACAACCTTTGATTAAAAGCAACAACACTCAAATGGAATGTCTCTCATCTCCTGGCTCTGCAGGTGCACCCTCAAGGGTAATGTAAAATGTACTGGAAGATCTGGAGAAATCCATTACCTGTGGTCACTCTCTGAGTACGTTTGAAGCAACATTTCTAGTTACAGTTTTCTTGATCATCAGCATCTCAAATAAATTGGGGTGGACTCAGTGGGTCTACAGTTTCATGGGGGAGATTGGGGAGCNAACAGGCAGGAACTGATGCCCAGCAAGTTCCACCTGGACATGGGGAAGAACCTCTTTGCTGGGCAGTGACCCAGCACTGAACAGAGACCAGAGAGGGTGTGGAGTCTCCTCCCTGGGGATATTCCAGCCCCCTCTGGACACAATGCTGTGCCAAGTGCTCTGTGATGTCCCTGCTGGAGCAGGGAGGTGGGACCAGATGAGCCATTGCAGTCTCTTCCAACTTGACCCATCCTGTGTGCTCACACAGGTCAGTTTAAGGTGTAGAGAGAACAGCTAGGAAAAAGTTACATCTGATTTCCGCCACGATTTCATGTCTAAAAAGCACAGCCTGTTCTAGACAAAGATATGAAAAGGCACATGTCTCATTGTGTGCAATTTTCCCTACACACATATATGAAAAGAGAGAAAACCTGTCTCTCCACATGGTGGACTCAGTGCATTTATTACCAAAATGTCCTGACTGTCCAGCCTCTTCTCTGACCTGGAGAGAGCTGGACACCACTGAACAAGGGGCTTGGTGAAAGGGCTGTGCTGGGAATGGACTGAATGGTGTGGAAGTTCCCTGAGACACCAAGGGAAAAAATTAGGCAACTCACAGCTCTGTCCCTGAAAGCTGTTAAGTGTGTTTTGCATATGGAGCTGGGTTTAGGGTTTAGGCCCAGAATGAAACATTTTGAGACATATATGTTGCCCATTTACTGTTTCTGGGCTTTAAAATGTCTCCAAATTCTTTCAGTGCTGGTAAAACATAGTTCTCAGAAAGGTTAGAAATCAACATATCTGCACCACTCTCATTGCAGTGTTTAGTTTTCTGGCTGATGTCATACAAGGAGAATTGTGGTTACTGTGACAGCAAAAACAAAAAACAAACAAACAAAATCCAACCTAGAGAACTAGTGGGAAACCTCAACATGTTTTCAGACTCAACCTTTCATCCCTGGCTATGACATGTGACATGAGGACCTGTGACCGTGGTGTCCTCCCTGCTTCCCAGGAACACACTATGGGCCTTACTCAGCCATGGGGATATTCAGGAGTACCAGAGGTACAACATCAGCCTGGAGTGAGGCACCTGAAGTGCTCTTGCAGCTGTCCAGATGAAATTCATATTCTGATTTTTCACAGATTTTTTATGTCGTACCTTTTTTTTTTTTTTGAGCAGTGAGAGAGTTTGCAAAATGGGAATTATTGGTTTTATCAATCTGCAGTAGGGATAAGCGTTTTGGATCAGCTCTAGCCTTCATACTGCTATTCTTTTAGAGAACTCTGATGTCTGGAATGATATTTCACAGGAAAATACCAAGTCTGTAACTGCAGAATAATTAATGTTACCTCAAATATATTTCTATTTCCTGTCAAGTCTACCCTGAATTTATATCCAGATGATGTGTGAAGTCAATTAACATGGCATAAACTATATTCATGTCACTGAAATGATTTCTGGGACACTTTTACTAAAATTTATTTATATATACTTTTAAATAATTGTCAAGCCCCAAAAGATTATGGGCATAAATAACCCAAGAATAGATGAAAGTAATTATTTTTATTAATATGTTTTTGTTATTCGAATATCTACTCAAGCTATTTTAGTAGCTTTTGGAATTCATAGCATAGGTTTGAGATACAACATATTTTGGATCATTTCTGTGGACAGCAAACTATACAAAATTATTTTTAAAATATCTGTAACAATTCCTGTATTATTAGGAATTAAAAAGTGTTCATTTTATATATGTGGGCAAAATAATTGTTTTAGATAAAATAACAAAGTGGAAAAAAGGCAAAGGTATTATTCTTTTTGTGAAGAGGGCATTTCAGAGTGATCTGGTAGGTCATAAATGAAATTTTCGTATCCTTTCTGAGAAGATTTAAGAAAAAGAAAAAAATGTCATTAATTTTCCATGAAGGTGAGAAAAAGCCATTTTTTTAAGAAATTCCAAACAATTCTACATCTGAAGAAAAGAAAATACCTTTTGATCTTTGGAATTGCAGACATATCTGTTATAGTTTCAGCACTCCATTGGAATTCCTTCCAAAAAGCTTGGAGCCAACAACTGAGTATCTGTAAAGATGGTTAAAAAAGGACATGATGAAGATTCATATCCTGATGTTAACGTCTTAGCCAGAGCTGTTGTTCTGGTCTCTCCCCAGGCTGTAAGGAGGAGGGGAGATGGCTCAGGTGGGGGGGAAATGGCCAGGGTTTTCTGTATTTTTTCTCTGCAGGCTCAGGAAGCTCAGTGCTCTCGGCGGAGTGAGTGAGGACTGGGGCACAGCGGTTCCGGCACCACTGGATAGCCAGCACTGTGTCTCCCCCTCCCTAACTCGACCATTTCATCCGTGGGCAACAGTGGGCACTGCAGGAACTGCTGTGAGGAAAGAGAGAGAGAGAGAGCACGCCTGTTTTCTACACTACGAAACAGGGTTTCTGCTGCTTTTTCAACATGGATCCCACGGGAGCTGCCCTGGTGGTGACTGTGCCTGCCATCTTGCCTGAGAGAGATGTCTGTGAATGGAACTGCATCCCCTGGGAGAGGCGACATCGCCACCTGCTGTCTGTAAATGGAACTGCATCCCCTGAGAGAGGCGACATCGCCACCTGCTGTCCGTAAGTGGAACTGCATCCCCTGGGAGAGAGGCGACATCGCCACCTGCTGTCCGTAAATATAATTGCAGTCCCCCCCTTTTTTGGGGGGGAGGGGGTGTAGCCAAAAGACCCTTTAACTGTTTTGCTTTGTCATTTGGGTGGGAGGAGTTTATTACAAACTGTTGTTGTTTGGTCCTTTCTGGATATATATATATCTGTATTGTGGTTAAGAACTGTTATCCTTTTCATATATATATTCTAATTAAAGTTCTTATTAAAGTTTAAAATTTAAAGGAGAGGGATTGTTTTCTTTCTCTCTCTCTTGGCCAACATGGATATCTTAGTTCTCCCCTGAACTATGACAATATCTCAGCAGAACAGCAGGTGAGTCTGTCGTGGGAGAACTGTTATTTCATCTGTTTCTTTCCTGTCTCAGCTGCCCTGAGCTTTACACTCACGGGGCCTCAGAGGAAGATGGGAAGCAATATTTCGACTCTGAGTGGGAGAAAAGCAGAGTGTGTCCTGTCTGGGGCACAGCACTTCCAGAAGGGCCTGTAGTTGTTGCCCATTGGAAGAAAGCTGCCAAAACTACTTCAAAAGGTATCAGAGCAGCTTTGGAATAAAAATATAAATGAATTAAAGTTGTTTAGCCTAAGGGAAAGGACACTAAATACAGGATAGTTTTCATTTTGTTGTTCAACAACTTTGATTTTAAAAGAGCATGTGTCTGTTGGTTACTCCATCATAGGGGGGAAGACTAATGACATTAACAAGCATTGCTCAGGTGGAACATGAGGAAAAGTGCTCTAATGGCTGGAAGGAAGAGCTGGAGGGGATTATGGAGTCTCCAAATTTATGAACAGTTCAGAGCAAAGTTGATAACTATTTACTGGGAAAAACATAATTGTGGTCTGTTTTGGGGGACAGTAGAGGATTAGGATCTGTCCTGAAGTCCTGTCCAGCCTCCATTATGTTTTTTTTCCTAATTCCATGAATTTTGATTTTGTTTCCAGCACTACATGTCTCTTTTGAATGCAGAACTCAAAATGTGCTTTAGGGAAAGGAGGGATGAAATCACAATCTGGCTTTACTTCATTTATTTGTTAGAAATTACATCCACTAATGTTATAGGACACAACTTGCAAGTAGCCTGACTTAAACACGGGGGCAGCTTAATTCCATACTAATACTAGTAGCAACACTAATTATTAGTAGTATTATTATTATCATCACTATTTTTATTACAGAAATCTGGGTTTTTTAAAAAAAGGAAATTAAACTATTCTGGAGTCCTGTTGAAATTAATTTCATACTCTCTTAGGCTCTGTAAGAGCAAGTTTACAATTAACAAGTAACTCAATTTTGCTCTTTTAAATAATATAAACTTCTAAACTATTTACATGGGAGTTCAGTGTTTTTCATAAACATCTAATTTTGTTTACACAGATAAGTTCTCAAGAGAAATGGGAAAGGTTCACACAGAATGAGGCAATGGAGGGAGTGAAATACCTCTGGAGTTGAGGTAATGCAACAGCTCCTTCTTTGGGCAAGAAAACCTCTACTTGTTCATGATGTAATGAAAAAATAGCATTCTGTCATTCAAAACCTGAGACAAAATCCAGCTGAGAACTCTGAACAAGACTTCCGGTGTCTAAGTGGGGATGTTTTCCTATGACATTATTTATTCTTTGCAAACATCTGCAAGGTAACTGTATCACAGTTTCAGGCAGAAAGAAATCAGGATTTATTAGTGTGCATTTGTTTTGTAACAGTGTGGAAGTGTCTTTGCACCATTCTCCATGGACGGAAGAGCCAGCTCCTCCACTTTTCCCTAGGGTGTGTGGAAAGCTGTGGTGTGCAATCTCAAACAGGAGGTGTCACACTCAATTTTAGTGCACTCTGCAGCCTTCTCTTAATAGGATTTACAGCACTTGAAAATGAAGGCTTCGATTTAGTGACAACATCATGATTTGGCAAACTGTTCCTGCATATGTGAATTAAAATGCTGAGAGAACAATCTTTGGGTGCTCTGTGGAAATGGCACAAGGAGATAAATGTCAGCAGCATTTTACAATCCCTCCCAGAGCAGGGTCTTCCCTTCGACAAACGAGTTGGTGACAAACTCATCCCTCATTCGAGGGCCGGTTGTTGACTCAGTTTACTTGTATGATTGTTGACGTTGAGGTGGTACCTGTTCTCAGGAGGCCTCGACTAAGTGAAAAAACAAGGAATTTGGGAATTTCATATTAGACAGCACTGAGAATTCTCTGTGTTGATAGTGAAGTGCAGTATCTTCCCAAATCCTGTGTCCATAAGGCAGTTAATGTCCTTTGTGCTTGGTGTGGTGGGTCATGATTCTAGTATTGTTTTCCTGCATACCTTTTTACTGAGCAAATGGATTTTTTCAGAGTTAACATTAACACAGGTGCCTAAAAAGGGAGGTAGCATAGCAAATATAGTTGGAACAATTAACCTCCTTGAAGGCTTGGGAAAGAGAGGAGGGAAGGAAACCCACAGCTGGATATCTGTGCAATAGAGAGATCCAAGCCCTGAGATAAGACAGTGAAGGCTCTTACCCACTGCTGTGCCTGTGGCAAAGTGAAAACTGATGGAGAGGGTCATGGACTTTCTAGTGAGTTTGGATTTATAGGACATTGGGTAATAAAATATATAAATTATGCTTATTTATTGCTCATAATGAGATAGTGGTCAGACCATGAGGGTCTCTGATTTTACTTTCTGTCCTGGTGCATTCAGATGTTCAGTTCTGTTGCTCTTATGGGCAGACAAATCACAGTAAATGTTGCATTCTCTGATATTTTGAGCTTACTGTCCTGTGAGCCTTCTTTGTTAAACAGGTGCATTTTTTTCTCATAATTTTATTGGACAAATTGTCTGATAGGTAAAATGTGCAATGTACTATGCAAAGAGTTAATTATTCCTCTTGGGTTCTTATAGTAATTCTGGATATAAAGCTTGAAGGTTTGCTTCTTGATTTTAACTCAGAGATTTGGGAGGGGCTCTTGCCATATTAAGTATTCACCTAATAATCTGGATTTATAACTATATCCAAATTTTTATGAACAATCAGAACCTGCTCTCTTTGTAATGCAGTGAAAAAAATAGTTGAAGCTTCATGCTACTCAGGAAGTATTGGATTTTAATCAATATCCATATGGAACAGCTGTCCAGATAAGAATACTACCTCTTCTAATGAAATAAGTGAAATAAAGTGCATTGTGTGACTAATTCATAAAGACTTTCTTCTGGACTATGCAAGATAAATATTTACTAAGTGAGATCAACATTTGCAAGCAGAAGATAAGTTTCACTGATATGGAAGGTTTTTGTGATAACAAAGGGTTGTATTGATGGCTTGATGTGACAACTGAGAATGCAGTCCCACTGTAGGGAGTGACTCTGAGGCAGAGCAGCTGCCCAGGTGGATTACCTTCGATTTGCCTGGATTTGTCAGGAGCTAAACAATTGTATTTGGCTGTTGCTAATGCTCCAGGAGGCGGACAGTGCTGGTAGAGAGAAAAGAGTTCTGCTCTGACTCATTTAGGTAATGGCTGATGAAGTTCCACTCACAGCACTGTTCCATGCTCTCGCTTATCCCCTGTCAGCACAATGGCTGAGAAGGTTTGGGGGTAACTGTGGGGTTATTCGGCAAAATCTCATACAGAAGTTGCCAAGAAAGCAACAAGAAGTAAACATATTTAAGAGTTACATTTACAGGACTAGAGGAAGTTTGGGTCCTGGATTATGAACTTCTTGTTCCCCTAGAGTTCAAGGTAGGAAGTAATGATTTTTAAATAATAGGTGTAATATAAGAAAGGAGAAAATGCTTTCCCTTCCAAGCTGTCACCCATATGGTCAGGCAGCGACAGATGTGGGAGGGAACAACTGGGACCTTTCAATTTCTCATTTTAGTTCTATCCTAAAAGGCAGAACATGATCTGATTCTCACCTGCAGAGCTGTACTACAGGATAAGCCAGGGACAGGAGGCCAGACTTACCATTCTCAAATAGATGAAGAACCTGAGATGTTGCTTTAACACTTGAATGTATCTCAATAATCACTCAGAAAAGTAAGTACACCGATAGCATTGCACTATTGTCCACTTCTGTAAGGATACTGTATGTATTTCAGTGGGTAATTTAGACTCCAAGGGATCAAAATAAGACATTGGTTAGGATACATATTTTTCTACCAAACTGATTGATATCTTTGATCTTAATTGCAAATGAGAAGAAAGGCAGATGTCTCGTTTGATGTACAAATTTGCCACATTCCTTCACTAATTACATCATTTCATGGTAACTGCATCTCCCATTATTAAATCTCTCTTTTATGTGGAATTTCTCATCACAGTGCATCACTCCAGTAAAGTGAACCCATCTTATTTCAAAGCATAAGCCAATTTATACTAAAATATTCTGGTTGTCTCATTTTTATTAAACTGAACATGCAGGTGTAAAAGCTTTCTAGTTTATTTTGGGAGGAATGGATCAGGATGGGTCTAAAATATCTTTTTCAGTGCTCTGGTGACTCAAATTCCATAATCCCATCATGGTTGGTAAGACTTGTCTTATTTTTAGCTTTGATACAACATATATTTTTTTTTTTTACTGTTTGAGACATGTTAATATTGTTGAATTAGAGTTAAAGTAGGCACATCATCACAGTGCATTTGCCTGTTATTGCAGAGGTTTCCTGCAGAAAGTCTGTTACAGTACTCAGAACTGGGGGCTCCATTACATGCAGTTTAAAAATTAGCTTTAAGTGCACTTCACATCAGTTCACTCACAGTGAGAAATATTTACTTTGTTTCCAATGCTGGAAAAGGAACAATGGACAGACTTTTCATTCTTGTGTACTTCAGACAGGCTTAACCTGGAGCTCTGGTTGCATTTACCATCAGTGCTTCTTTAAGTGTATTTTCCTTATTAGTTGGAAATACAGGATATTAGTCTAGTTTTCCAGCAGACTGGAACAATATGTACAACAACAAACAAACCTTTTCCTTCCTCCCAAATGACTGGATCAGCAAACTACTTTGGCAGATATTTCACCATTTAAGCTCATTAAAAATAATTATTTTGAGGACACTGTGGCTGCCCCATCCCTGGAAGTTTCCAAGGTCAGGTTGGTCAGGGCTTGGAGGAACCTGTGCTAGTGGAAGGTGTCCCTGTCCGTGGCAGGGGTGGCACTGCATGGGCTTTAATGTCCCTTCCAACCCAGACCATGCTGTGATTCCATGATTCTATGCCCAGGATTAGATTTGACTGCCTTGCTTCAGAAACTGTTCAGAAATATTTTTCTGGAACTGAATCATGAAGGAATGAGGGTCTCCAAAGGAAAACTTTGACTAAATTGTCTCAGGTAAGCAAAGGAAATTTAATTTTATTATTTCTCATCAAAATATAGTGGAAATCAGGTACATTTTGGAATAGAAAACATTCATTTAGACAGGACCCTCAACATGAAATTTCCCAGTTTCACTCTATGTCTTGTTTTTTTATGGAACAAGATTTTCTTAGAAAAGATAAGGTAACTTCAAAGTTTGATCAGCTTGGTCTGTTGAATATATCAAGTAACATGTGAAACATTATCTCCAAATATAAATTTGGACGACTCATAAAATATTGTAGAAGAAAAATGATTAAAGCTAGTAACAAAATTCCAATAAACAACTATTTAATACAAGATCAAGGCAAAAGCAAAAAAAAGGATCAAACCAAAAATTATGTATTTAAAAAAGAAGTTTAAGTAGACTTAGATATATAATTAATTCTTTTTAAGTTGGAGAAACTGAGAATTATAAAGGGAAAGACTGATATAATTCAGAACTTTCAGAAGAATATGAGAGCATTTTACAATGTCAAGACCAGAATTATTTAATTCTTATATTATTTCATTTATTTGTGATAATGTTAAATATACACAATGAGAATGAGGGATTTGCTCTAAATTCACAAAATCTTTCATAAGAGTGGCTACATTTAACTAAAACACATTTTAAAAGATGCTACATTTAAAGCAAATGAAACAGAGAAAGTTATTTCGGTCAGGTACAAGAAGTTTGAAATTACATCACTGTCCACATTTTATATATTATGGTATTATATTATATTTGCTATATATATTATGTTTGATTTACCTTGAATATGATTTCTCTTGAAGGGAAGCAAAGATGGTTTCTCAGAAAAGATTACATCTGATGGCTTCTGGTTTAAAAAATAAAATAAAATAAAAAAATCACTACTAAAGGGCTTTCTTGTAATTCTAAAGAAGCGTTTCAGGCTTGCTATCAGGTGACTGCACTTGGGCATCCTGGCACCCTCTGGGACTGAAATCCATTGCTCAACCTTTGGTGTAGGAAAAGATGTGCTGTCCTTAGTCCTGCTGCCCCTCCCTAGGCCATCTCAGACCTCCTAAGATCAAACAGCCAATTTCATGCCAGCCCCTGAGTTTGCCTTGTTAAAGCAGGGGGTGAATGTGGAGTTTAGTGATGCAATGAGTACAATATCCTGCAACTGTTGGGAAAGGAGATTTCCTTACATACATCCCTCTTCCATCCTCATTTTGTAGTGGTTTTCCAGTTCTTTAATAAGGACCTCATCTCATTACCAAGTTTTTATAAAATTACATTTTAACTTAACCTTCTAATGCACCTGAAGTCATTAGTTTTCTCCCCCACTCCCACAAGTGATGGCAGGAGTATAATTCTTGGCACCTCCTGTAATAAAATCAGGAGTCTGTCCACTTGGCATGTTAGGATGAATCTAAACTGACATGTGGGAATTGGATTAAGGTTTCCTCCTAAAATACAGGAGGAGTTGAACCTGCCTTGAGGCAGCACTCCTCCCATTCCTGGAAAGGAAAAACATAT
Source organism: Campylorhamphus procurvoides (assembly GCA_013396655.1). Classification (NCBI taxonomy): domain Eukaryota; kingdom Metazoa; phylum Chordata; class Aves; order Passeriformes; family Dendrocolaptidae; genus Campylorhamphus; species Campylorhamphus procurvoides. Next base: position 11,932 of record WBMV01008400.1, on the reverse strand, counting down.
TCATTCTGCACCACCTTTGAACTGAGACTGAAGGAAGAATATGGGCCCTGCATGATGGAAAGGCAGAAGAATCTCCACTCTGTGTCTTATCAGCCATCAGGAGATCACAGAAATTTAAAGGAGTAACACACAAATAAATAAAATACTTATAAACTGCATGTATTAAGTTTTCATATTTAAATTTCACTCTGGCTGGGACCATAAATCTGAGACTGTTTTACAGTCAATTTGCAGAAGAGAAGTTTGCAGAAACTGGCAGAATGTGGCCAGAATACCCAACTTCCCACAAGATTTCCAGCATTCAATTTGGATGATGTACTGCAAGATCAACTGCTTGCTAACTTCATTTTTCCATTATTTGCAGTAGAAATGTTATTAGATATGGATTTCAGTAATGTGATTACCAGTGAGTGGTGATTTTGAAGTATCTGTGTGGGAACTGCTTGAGTAATTATTGTGCTATTGAAATCAAACCGTGATGCAGATTTAAACCTTTTCTTACCCAAAGCTATTCTGAACATTATCAGCACCTTTCCAACCCTTCTCAAAATAAATGGAGAGGTAAAATACTCTAAGAAATTTTATGTTTCCTGTTTTGTGTCCTGACAAACTAAAACAAAACAATTCAACTTCCTATAGTTAGAAACAAAGGAGTCAAAATGTATTTTGAAGTACAAAAGAAGGCTATTATCAAAGTTCAGGAACTATTGTTATGGTGGTCATGGCTCAGTTAATATTTAGACTATTATGTAAATGAGGACTTTCTTTGCAGAATATATACCAGCTTTATATTCCTTCTACCCATTCTGCAAGGTAGTGCCTTCCAAAGTGCTGCTGTTCAGAGACTGCTGAAATGAGGTCTTTGATGACTTTTCTACGGTAAACATTGGAGTTGTTGCTGTGCTGGTGTTTTGTTCCATTTAACTATGCCCTCCAGTTGTTGCTTAACAACAATTTATTTAGGGTTCAGTTGCAAAATCCACCCCCAGTATCAGAGTGAGTTCATCTGTGAGGGCAGTGAACTCCCAGCAAGGGAACCCCAATGCTCTTTAGATCTTTCCCTGCCAGGCAGTGGGGAGGAGTTAAAAGGCCCCCAATCACTGAAATCACTGCCTGCATTCATAGAATCATGGAATCACAGAATCAGCCAAGTTGAAAGAGTCCTCTGAGATCATCAAGTCCAACCCTTGATCCAACACCACTGAGATTACCAGCTCATGGCACTGAGTGCCACATCCATCTTAAAAAACCTCATCTTAAAACCCTCCAGGGATGGTGAAACCACCACCTCTCTGGGCAGGCCATTCCAATGTCTGATTACACTCTCTGTAAAGAATTTCTTCCCAATATCCAACCTAAACCTACCCTGGCAGAGCTAAAGCCCGTGCCCTCTTGTCCTATTGCTGGTTGATGGGAGAAGAGACCTCCCCACCTGGGTACACCCTCCTGTCAGGGGGTTGTGCAGAGGGATGAGGTCACCCTGAGCCTCCTCTTCTCCAGACTGAACACCCCCAGCTCCTTCAGCCTCTCCTCACAGCAGTTGTGCTCCAGTCCTTTCACCAGCCTCGCTGCCCTTCCCTGGACCTGCCCCAGCACCTCAATATCTTTCCTGAACCGAGGGGCCCAGAACTGGACACAATACTCAACGTGTGGCCTCACCAGTGCCGAGTTACAGCTCCTCTGTTCTCTGAGGTTTGTGGTTTTCCTGATTTATTGCACCCATTGCTTGTGCAGTGCCTGCAGTGCCACCCTCTCTCTGTCACCTGGGGCTTGTCACCAGGGTCTTGCAGTGCTCTCTCTTTGGCCAGATTTCTGTCGTGTCCAGCAGAACTGATATTTTTGCAGTTTCTTCATCTATTCGTCATTCTGGGATTACTCCTGAGTGCCTCCAGCTCCTCCTTGCCAAATCCCACAGTGCAGTAGACACTGCCCTGCACTGATGTGCTCCAGGACTCTGTAACCCTGTGGGTCATCCCTTGGGGTATCACTAGGCCTGGCCAAGGAGTCCAGGAACAAGTTGATACTCTTAAATTTCAATATTGAGACTTTGTTTCAGTCCTCAAGTGGAACAAATGTTTTGTTTGCCTCCATTTGTCTCTGTGCCTGATCTACTAGGACAAGAAATAATTCCCAAATTTTGCAGATTCCCAAAGGAATGTGCTCCTCTTCCAGGGAGTTTTGGAACTTTGCCTTGCAGCAAATTGTCCTCTTCCTTCAAATCTTTCTCAGGTTGCTATGACTCAATGAATTATTGGAATTTATCATAAAAATGAGCCTTTTGGAGTGGGAGGTATGCAATACTTGGGGTTTTAATATTTTTTTCCTTAGCTCATGCCAGATTTTTGATGTATTTCCAAATGTAGTCAAATATCCAGATGACAGTAGAAAACTTCTATAATGTCTGTATCAACAGAGCCATGCCTCAAAAAGGGTCTTGTTTTGACATACAGTAGATTTATTTCAAACATGGATTGAACTGAAATTTCTGCAGTTATTTCTTTCTGAATAAGAACTTGAAAACTTTAGTATTTTGATTGCAGCTCTTTGCAAGGAAAACCCCTCATATTTATCTTGTTCAGGTGACAGGCTTTGGAAGATAATGGCATTGTGTTAATGTTTCAGGTTCCCTGTTAATATACATGTATTGCTTCAGGATCATACCTGGAGGGCTTGAGTTCTGCCTGGGGATAAATGTTGAATGATAATGAGAGAAGATGACTGACTTTATAAAGATGTTGCTGTACAGTGTATCTACTGTGGGGTTTTTTAACAAATTAGTAAGATAATGAATGAAATTATAAAACTATATTGATTACTTGTATGTTTTGGTGTGTGGTGGGGTTTTGTTTGTTTGTGTTTTTTTGGGGGGGGGTGTTGGTTGGTGTTTTTTTAAAATTTATATCATGAAAAATAGTTTTTAAAGAGCAAAATAAAGGGGAGTTTTGTGATCTTGGGAACATATTTCCTCTATCAAATGGTCTTATTGACCTTAGAACTGTTTATTTTGACAGTTTCATCCTCACCTGAGCAGTAACGAAAAGCCCTGATCTGTGCTGGCCCATAATGATCTGAAAGGTTGGCTGCAGGGTTTGGGTTGTTTCAGGGTTTTATACATGTATATATGTGTCAGTTCTTTTTACAATACTGGATTCTACTTGCTGGAATCCCTCAATAAACATTTTTTCCTAACTAAATTGTACAAAAACACACTGAAGGCAAAATTATTTGGACTCTTTATAAGATGAGAATAGAGGTGCTGCTTTTGCTGTGGTTCATGAGTTGAGAACACTCCGGTTGGATCTTGGCTCTGAGGTAATTTGGATGGAGCAGAATACTGTCAGCTGGGATGGGAAGTCTTGCAGTTCAGGTGATGCTCCTGAACAATCTGCCACAATCTGACAAGTTCTGAGTCATTCCTGGAAAAAAAAAAAAAAAAAAAGAAATTCCAAACTGTAGTCCTTGAACTGGAGGATGAGCAGGACAGCCTAAACATTGGAAGCTTAGTATTCCTGTGCCTCAGCTGAACTCCATGCACTACCTGTGGATAGCAGAACTACCCTCATGGGTGAGATCTCTTTAAATTATAATAATTTAAAAAGTTATATTAACAGGAACCACTGAACCACTTGAGCTAAAAGCATTGAAATTACAAACAATCAAAAATATCAAAGAATACAATCTGATATTTACCTGTACAGTGAGGTGAGGATTATTTGCAACCTGCATGGAAGGACACAGACTAGCACTGAGGGCAGGGGAACAGGGCTGGAAATCTGCTGTTAAATAAAAAAGTTGAATATCAAAAGGTGTCTTTTTAAATAGTAACAGCTCCTGTGTTACCTTGGGCATTCTATTTACTATCATTGGTAGTCAAAGTCCTGAGGGTGAGCTTTCAATTTAATGCTTTACATTAAAGAAGTATTCTGGTATAGCACATTTGGCTTCAAGCCTCTGCAAATAAATAACTCTTGTGTCGTGAATCAGAGTCCAGTGAGTGGCACTGCCAAATGGAGAAACTAGTCGGACCATTTCTTGTGGCAATGGAACAGGGAACATTTATTACATCCAGTACAGACAACAAAGTGATTTGAGAGACAAAGAGGTGTCATTTATCTAATGTCGCAATCCTCTTAACTATGAGAAATAAACCAAACAAGGATCTAAGCGGGCTCTACATCTACACTGCTGCCCCACAGGCCTGGGCATTGCTATAAACCCAGACCATCAGCTGCAGCTGAATTTTGCAGCTGAATATTTCAGTTCTGTATCTTGTTGCCTGACTTAGATATCCTCAAACTTTATGCTGTTTGAAGCACAATATCAGTAAAAAGCTTTTTCTTGCACCTTCCTTCCTTAGGAAATGAGTAAAAAACGTGGTCCGTTGCAGAAAACTCTTCACTGTATCACTGCAAAACTGTTGCAGAAATGATGATACTGATATCTGACCACAGCTGCTTCAGTGGGTATTTGTTGTTGTATCACACATGTTGTTGCACCTACGCTGATGTCTCTCCATGCTCACGCTGAGCCCAGAGAACATGTTCCAACATGTAAACAAAGAGATATTCCTATTAGAGATGTTGTCACAGAATCCCTGTGATTTGCTCACTGAACTGGGCTGTGTAGAAAGAAAGCCACAGCTTAATCTTAAAGCAAGAGATAACTGAGAGAAATGAATGTTCCAAATGGAAAAGTGTGTTCTGGTAAGCACTTGGGAGACCAGTCATCATAGGAGACTGGAACAGGGCTCAGACTGGAACAGGGCTCAGACTGGAACAGGGATTGTACTGAGAATGGGAAATGATTGCTCAAGGAGTTGATGTATTTTCTGCAAGTACTTGAATGTCACCTGAGTTCCAGGGACATGGTTTGAATCTCTTGTCTTCCAGACATTTGGCAGAAATCACCAGGGGATGTGGGGGTGTTATATCTGTTTGTGGCTAAGGATAGACTTCAGAAGTACATTTTTGCTTCCTTTCTCGGGGTCATTTAGAGAGATACCTGCTTCGTTGTACGGTATGAAGTAGGAAATCTTATCACAAACTGCCTTGTGGTTTTTAACATCATCAAGTTTTCACTTTGAATTTCAGTGTAGATTTAGAAAATTGCATCCTATTCTTCGTGTGCTCTGTAGAGGGGCCTGTTAAGTCTCTGAACACAAGAAACTTGCTGAATTTCCCTGGGGCTGATGATCTTATTATTTTCTAGTTGTTGAAATAATCCTCCTGGGAACCATTCAACTTTTTGGTTTAGCCCTTAAAATTTCAGAGCTTCATACTATTATGAAAGGTTTAACTGAGCTAAAGTTGTTAGGACAGGGGTTGATTTTGCAGACCCCATCTTTACAGCCTCATGAGACCACATGGTTTGCCCTTCAGTGCATAAAATTTGAGCCTCTGAGACATACACCTCCAAGGGTCCCCTTTTCCAAATCTGGGGGGGGAAATTGCATAGCAGCAGTATGTGAATTTATGTGTCATTTAACACCTCTCCCTCCTTACCTGTTGCGTTTCTCTTTTCAGACACCTTTCAAAGGATCCCAGGACCTGCTGCTTTAGGTGTACCCCTCAAAGATGGTTGTATTCCACTTCTCAGCAGTAATTGTGTCACTCTTTGTCCTGCAGCTTAAGCAGGGTCCTTTTCAGCTTGTGGATGGCTAGGGAGGAAATTATGTTTTCCCATTGCCAAGTGGGGTCTCTCATCCACAGCTTACAGCACCTCTACTTCACAAATCTTTATTGTGAGAGAGTAATTGGGTTTAATCCCTCTTGCCCTTCTTCTCAGTGCCAGCAATGTGCCTGTGTGACAGCACAGGACCACAGCACAATTCCTTCATGAATGATTTGAGTTGCTCTAGGGATATCTTGCACAAAGCTGCCTTTCTTCAGGGAAGAATCTGGGCTATTTGGTGGGCTCTGTGTGCATTAGTTGTAGTGCCAAGGTGTAAATCAGATTAAGATAATTGACTGCAGTGGGAGATTTGATAGGATGTGGAGAGAAAGCTCAGACTCTAAACAGAATAGTAATGTCTGTTTGTTTTTTCTGGACTTTATCTCAAAATGTACCTACTCTGACAAGGACTTTTAGTGTAGGATATGTTATGCATCTCTGCTACATTGGAATTCTATTTCTATTACTGACTTGGAATGTAGATTAATAACATACTCAGTGTAGATTTCTCTGTACATTAATTATGCTTCTCTTAATTTTCTATAGGAGCAGAAACCTCTGCCATAACTCTAGGAAGCTGACAGTACTCAGAACAACTAATCAGATTGCTGCAGTTGCAGCATTCCATTCCAAGACCAAACCCAAGGACAACAAAAAATGCCAAAGGAATAACTCCAGAGTACATCCCCTTCATACTATACTCTTTGAGAGATAGCATTTGTCTTTCGATGGTGATCTCTTATCACCTAGTGATTCTGCTTCTCCTGCAAATGCTTTAAACTTTGCAGGACTCTAAGAAATACTCCCAGTAAAGAACAAAATGGATCCCCTCAGTTACTAGACTGAAATCACTTTGGATTTCCAAAGTAATTTTTGACAGTCTGAGAATGTTGGGGCTGCTCAGCCCAGAGAAGAGAAGGTTGTGTGGAGACCTCAGAGCACCTTCAGTGTCTGAAGGGGCTGCAGCGAAGTTGGAGAGAGATCGTTCCCCAGGAACTGGAGTGACAGGACAGGGGGAAATGGCTTCACACTGACAGAGGGCAGAGTTAGATTGGATATTGGGAAGAAATTGTTCCCTGTGAGGGTGGGAAGGCCCTGGCACAGGTTACCCAGAGAAACTGTGGCTACCCCATCCCTGGAAGTGTCCAAGGCCAGGTTGGATGGGGCTTGGAGCCACCTGGGCTAGTACAAGGTGTCCCCGTCCGTGGCAGAGAGGGGAATGGAATGAGCTTTTAGGTCCCTTTCAACCCAAATCATTCTGTGATTCTATGCTGCATTCCGCCAAGGGATGAAAGGACGAGCCACTCCGGGTGAGGGTAAAGCAGGCATGGCCCGTTTATTGATGGAGCACGAGACTTATATAGGGTTCTGGAACTAGGGAGGAGTTTGGGGAGGGGTTAGGGCGGAGTTAGGGCAGAGCGTGACAAGCAAGGAAAAAGGGGGTGGCAACCGTGCCAAACAAGGGGTTAAGCAGGCGGGGTGAACCTTTTAAGGGAGTGGTGCAGTGCATGAAAGCTCAACCAATAGGGAAACTGGGATGGAACAACCAATAGGAACAATTGAACAGTCAAAATGTAATTATGACTATTCTAATACAACAAATATCTATCTACTCTATTAGAACAGGAAAAAACTTTTTGAAAGCATCAGGCTATGGTCCATTCAGTTTGGTCTCTTTCTCCTTCTGAGAGTGGGTAATCTGTGGGTGGTTTTCCCACAATTCTCTCTCTACATATATACATATATATTCTTTTACCTTGGCCCATTTGGGTGGTCCAGCTGTTTTCTGGTGATAGCTTTAACTCAGACATTCATGTTTTTTAAATTGGGGTGCATGATGTATCTGGATATAAAGTGGGCAATGTTTGTTAGTTCCTTGCCATCCTGGGAATGTAAATTTCTCCTCTTCTGTTATGTGAAAAACAACCCTCTGGAGAAGATGGTTGAGAGCTAAATAATTTCCTCTTCCTAAACTTCTCTTTATAATATTGAAACCAGTGTGACTATGTAGAGGTTTCTGGGTGATTCAGGCAGAGGAAGACATGGATCAGCTGGGGCTGCTGAAGTCACATTTGTGGTGTTGCCCTGGAACATGCCTGTATTCTTTGTAGGTGTCTCCCACTAGGTGCTGTTGTCACCTGGAGCACCTGGAGCCCCCAGGCTTTGGCTCTCTGAAGTCTGCAATAGGCTGAGTTGAATTTTAGCATGTGACTGGCAGAGTTATGATTCCACATTGACACTGTATAGCCTTGTGGTCTCCAAGGGCCAGATCTGTTGGCTCTGCTGTGCTGTCTTTGAGTTAGAACTCCTTAATTTTTTTTTTGGGCTGTAGAAATTGATAGAAAATGCATCACTTTTTATTCAGAGCACACCCCTGTGCTGAAGGGGGGAAAACGCAAGTTTTAGAGTTAAATGTTTGCTCTGGGGTGCTGGAATTGCTATTTGTTAGTCAACAAAGAATTGAATTCTGTCCTTTATTTAGGTAAAATACTGTTCTTCTGATATATTTTAAAGCTATTGATAATCTGTAATTTAAAGACAGAAAAGCTCTAGACTATACAAAATGCAGCTTCTGGCTTAAAGCAGATAAGAGGAACTACCTTTTCCACAGCATGTTGTTGAGTTGCAAAATTTGTTGCCGTAAGAGACTCTGCAGCCTGAAGGTGTAAACGGGTTCTAAAAGGGATTTAGATAAATCTGTTGGTTGCTACTAAATATGATGATCTACAAGCAAATGTCAGCTCTGAGAGTTCCTAAAGTTGTCATTGAAGCTGAGAAATACACTGTGGAAGGTTTGGTTTCTGGGGTTGTGGGAAGGAAAGTGTCTTCTGTCATACAGAGGGATGTCCCATAAATGGGTCTGAATAGATTTTACTTGGGTACGGCAAGAACTGAGTAAAATTCTGTGTGAGAGTAGTTCGACATTGGGAGTAAAGCCCCATTCCTAAAGGTAGTCCCATGGGAATTGAAACCATTTCATTTTTACCAAATCATTTTTACAGCTTGGAGGGATAGAAAGTCGGTTTGCTGATGATACTAAATTGGGAGGAGCTGCTGGCTCTCTTGAAGGTAGGGAGGCCCTGCAGAGAGACCTGGACAAACTGAAGTGTTGGGAATCACCAACGATAGGAAGTTCAATAAGGGAAATGGTGGATTCTGCCCCTGGCATGGGACAGCCGTGGATGGACAGACAGGCTGGGAATGAGAGGCTGGAAAGCAGTGCCAAGCAAGTGCCCTGGGGGTCCTGGTCATTAGCCAGTTGGCCACAAGTCAGTAGTACCTGGAGCCAGGAGGGACATCCCTGTCCTGGGGGACATCAGGCCAAGCATGGCCAGCCAGCCGAGAGGGGGGATTGTCCTGCTCTGCTCTGCACTGGGGCAGCCTCACCTGCAGGAGTGGGGCAGGTTGAGGGGACACAATGGAAGGGAGAGACGGAGCCATTGGAGAGTGTTCAAAGTAGGGACATGGAGATGGGGAAGGGTCAAAAGGCCAATAGAGGGGATGTCTGAGGGCACTTGGTCTATTCAGCTGAAGACAAGCAGACTGTGATCAGACTTCAGTGGGGTCTGCAGCTCCTCCTGAGGGGCAGGCACTGATCTCTGCTCCCTGTGATCAGGCACAGCACCCAGGGAATGGCTGGAGCTGTGTCAGGGCAGGGTCAGGTTGGATCTCAGGGAAAGGTTCTTCCCCCATAGGGTGGTGAGCACTGACCAGGCTCCCCAGGGCAGTGGGCACAGCCCCAAGGCTGCCAGAGCTCCAGGAGGGTTTGGATGATCCTTTCAGGGACAGGGTGGTATTGATGGGGTGTCTGTGCAGGGCCAGGGGCTGGACTTTGGTGATCCTTGTGGGTCCTTTCCACCTGAGGATATTCTTTGATTCTCTGATTCTGTGATACAAACATTTACTTCTTTATGAGGAATGGCAGCAGCACATTAGGAGAACACACTGGGAGAGGAGTTATTTCCACGAGATCTGACTATTATTTGAGTGCAGCTGTATCTTCCGGTAGAGGTGAAAGAATATCTATTACTCACTAAGGCACATTTTTACAAACTGGATCAATCTTTCTTCATTAACAGCCATATATTAATTGTTCACACAGAGGTGCAGCGCTGTGCAGTACACAGCTAGGAATGGTGGGATATGAATGTTCCCTGCTGCTGGTGAAAACCATTCTCTTCATCTTCACTGTTTTGAGGGCTTTAAATTCTGCCTAAACAGGATTTCTATGTAGAAAAGGAGAAGTAAACCCAACCTTTTGATAGCCATTAGAGAAAGGAGGTGGACAAGTCACAAGCCCTTCTAGGGAGCACAAGTGGCTGTCTGCAGGGAGCTGCCTTTGTTCCTGCTATTCCCAAAGCAGGAAATGGATGTTTGGACTAAAAGAAGATAAATCTGTTTTTTATAAAAGGATGAAGTGAACTCTTAACAATTTTTAATCAAATGTAGTCAAACAGTAGTATCTTATTAGCTCATAAATTCACTGAGAATTTAGGGAATTTAATCCATTAATCTTAAATCTCTGCATAGACAGGAAGTCATTGAGATAATGAGTCACCTGAGGCAATAAGATTCAGTAGAAATCAAGCAGCTAATTTTTGTCTGTGCCTGTGAATATTTTTTGCTGGAATCCTCTCTCTCTCTCTTGAGAGAAGTATTATTAGCACCTTCTGCACTCCTTTTGTGCCAGAATGCTTGAGGAACCACATCCAGGGCTGGGTCTCTGTGCTCTTGCAGGCATTCTAGTCTTCTTTTGATGCTGAATAATTCATGAAGAGCATTTGATAATAGAAACATGTCAAACAAACATTCCATCTAAATTTGGCTATTTGTTTTACCCTTTAAAATCTTCAGCAATTTGAAGTGTGGTTTTGTGTGCATTTATCTTCTTCAGTAATGTTTTTCTTACTGGAAGATACATCCATTTCTTCTCATTTTTCCAGTCTAGTCTTCAAATAATTGCACGAAATACGGGGGGTGAGGGGTTGTTGATTTTGTTTTGGTTTTTTTACTTAGCATTTTTTTTGAATTTTCAGTTTTCTCCACACTAGCTTAGAATCCAATGACTAAAAGGTGATGCACCAGAGTGTGCATGTGGTGGGTGATGTGGTGGAATTCAGGTATATCAGCAGGGAAAAGTCAATGTTTATCATGATCTTTTCTCAGTGTGAAATGGACTGAGAAAGGATGTTATGTAGCATGAAATCATGTAGAATGACTTTGAAAGAATTTTGAAGGCAATCACGAGCATTCTGTGTGAGCCTTCAGATTTATTGCAGCACAAAGATGCTGTGAGTTCACCTATTATACTACTAAGTAAACAGAGGATTTATAATGGACATCTGTGTGATTAAAAGCTCAGTCCCCAGAGAGTAGTGAACACCTCATAATTTACAAACAGAAAAACAGTGACTGAGATGTAAGAGACATTCCTCACGCTTGGAATTAATTTCCTGTTAAGGTAGTTTCAAATGTGGCCTCTTTCTCCATTCTCTTGGAAGTGACTAAATCTTTGTTTAAGGTATATTTTTATTTTTGCTTTCAGATTCTGAGTGTAAGAATCTGATTCTGATTCTGAAAGCTTTGCATGCAAAAGTGACTCAGTAAGGAGTCCTGCCATTCACAGTCTGTGTGATCATTATGAATTTGTTCTCTGTCCAACTACTATAGGAAAAATATGTATCATTCACTTATTATTCTGGTCACAATTCCTGCATCTCCTTAACTTTCATTCTATGCCTCTGTCCAGGAAAGACAGTATTTCTTAAAGAATCAATGTGAAGATGATGTGCATCATTGCTAAATAAACACAGGGGGAGCAGGATATTTGCAGGTGGACAGAAGCAATATTCAGTAATCTAATAAGCTATCTGTATTCACAGTGAGAGTCCAGCGCAGGATGTCAAAATTCCAGAGCATTTTCACATGGAAAACTACAATTAACTGATACCACCTGCTGGTTTTTAAATGTCTGAACATGCTACGCACAAAGTCCTTCTGTATTTGAAATACCTGGAAAATCTATTCTTGCTCTTTTCATTACTCTAAAACTAATTTGCTCTAGGAGCAACTCTGCTTCTGCAGGTTCATTTCCCTGTCAATTATTTTTTGGTATATTTTTATTAATCGGTGCCAGTTTGGTGATTTTCAGCTGCCATCACACTCTTGTCTGCTTGCATGGCCTACTCTGCAAGTCTTGTCTTAATGCTACTTTTTTTTATGTGATTCTTAATGTCCTCTCTTCTCCTTGGACACCCCCTTG
>WBMV01008398.1:37053-50354 GCA_013396655.1 Campylorhamphus procurvoides | reverse complement strand
TCGCCCCCCCCGGGGGCCACTCAGACCTGGCTACGAGCTTGAACTGTGAGGGATTGAACTCCCAGGGACTTTCACAATGCAGAGTTTCGAACACCCAATCGCATACTGCACACGCCCAGATGGGCGTGGCTTACGCAGCCAGAACTGGATAAAAGCAGAGCCCTGGATCATTGCCAGGGCGTGTGTGGGTCAGCGGGGACTGGCCACACCGCCTAGCCTTAGGGCTGTTGCCTCTTGGGCTTACCTTCCAAAAGAGCTGGCGTTGGAGCTGGGAATCACAGAGCCAAAATCATTCTAATAAAATTCCCCCATTTTTTTATTTTCCTTTTTATTTTCATTTATTTCAATAAATAAAATTAATAATTGGTTTATATCAATAAATAAAATTAATTGCTGGAATCACTCATCGCTTCACGCCCATAACAGTCCCATACCAGCTACTGTGAAGAAAATTAACTATCCCAGTCAAAACCAGCACACTGCCTTAAGAGAAGACCACCACAATATGGAGCTCAAAAAAATCCCTGGATTTTCCTTTTAAAAGGAGAAAATCAAAGACCAAATGTTACAACTCACCTTTAAAAGGCTGGGTAATTGAGGTTCTTGTTAATAGACACCTTGGGGAGGTTTTGAGTGAAACGACACTGAATGATCCTTGTTATACATATGTGTATGGCAGGTTTATTGTAGACCAATTTGGCTGCAATGGAAAGGAGGTTCTAGCCATTTTGGTTACTACTTATAGTTATATAACAGTATAAAAGTACAAAGATGTCACTTCAGAAAATAAAGAAAGAAAGAAAGCAAGAAGAAAGGATAAGAGTAGATAGTGGAAAGATATCACTACCAATGGATCCAGCAATAAGACTCGACTGTTGCACCTTAGATGTTCATTGGTTGCAGTCTTCATCCATCGGGGGTGGGGGAAGTCCACGAAACAGGAAGTTCAGTGAGTTAATATATGTTCACTTAGGGTGGGAATGCCCAGGTAGCTCATTTGAGGCAGCGAGGCTTACACTTTCTGGTGAAACACTGTGGGTCATGTGCATCCCCCTGGGGAAGGCTTCAGAAATTAGTCTAGGGTGCTTTAGGGCCTTTGATGGTTTATGGCCCCTTCTAAGACATGACCACTTTTTCTCACACCATTGTATGTAGCAGGATGGCTTGGGATCTGGTCAGAGAATCCAAACAATCCAAGCTTTTTGTGGTGAGCTACTGCTGGCACCATGGTGCTGATTTTAGTGTTGAATAATGCTAAAACCAACCTGTTTACCAACTGCAAACACACATCCTCCTTTTTAAAGCAAGATTTGACAGACAAATTGCTAGCTCACCTGGAGATATATGACTGGCAGTCAATCACTTTATAGTTATAAAAGCCCAGTCCAACTTTCATATGGCAGATTCTTCTACATACTTTCTTGAAGTGTGTGGAGCTTCTCCAGTCAAGTAGGGATGCGTCTTCATGGTTATTCCCCCAGAGTTAAGTGAAAGAGAGGTATCTGTCCACTGTGTGGTGAGTTACATCAATCTCTACTGAATGATTGCTTCTTTTTGCTAGCTCTGATATAATTGCTTTAATATAATTGCTTTGGTATAGTGCAAATTGGTATAGTGCACTGTTTTATGCTATACTACACTCTACCAGTAGTTTCTAGCTTTTATACTGTGCAGTATATAATTCTGATTGAGATCTTTCATGTCCATTTATCATAATAGTTCATTTGATATAAATATATCTGATTTGCCACCATTAAAACCTGTGGGACAAAGTGATTCAATCACGCCTCTATAATTCCTTACGTTAAAACCATTGACAGCCTGGGGCTAAGATTGGATCCAGCTGCGCATGAGGTCCTCTCTGAGAAGGGGTTTAGAAAGTAAAGAAGTCCTTTTGCACCTCACAGCTCCACAACAGGACTTCTCTAATAAACTTTGTCTAAGCCTTCCACTCACTGGCATCCTCTGCTCCTGGGCTGTTCTTACCAAGATCAGGTTTCACCCCCACACACCCAAAAACTCTTCTCCTCCCTTTGGCTGGGGGTGCAAACCTGGCCTCAACAAAGCATCCTGCTGCTTTTGAAAATGGCTGATAATGTTTGATTCATCGTTTAACATTGCGGTCTCTCATATCAAACGTGTAACTTTTCCGGAAGCCAAATCAAACCAACATAGGTCTCACTCCATGTTTCTTGCTGGCTTCTACTTTTCAGAACCAAAAAAGCTGAAATATTTGGGGCAAGAGAGAAGAAAACCACAAGGCACAGTTCCTGTCCATCTCTCCTGTACTCACACAAGACAGATACACCAACCTTGAGAAACCCAGTGGTAACAGATATTCTCTCTACTAGTTGCTCATCAGACACACAAAAAGCAAATGCAAAAATATACTTAACCTTTATGAATAAAAACTGTTATTTAGGCATATAAAGAATATATATAGAAATGGGTGGGGTGTGAAGGAATACTTGTTTCTTAGAGAATAATCTTAATAAGCAACAGTTTTTACCCTTCACCAGACACCATGCAAGCAGCTATTCCCAGAATGATGTATCTATCCATTTCCTGCTACTCTCCAGAAAAGCAGCTGTGGCCAGCTATGGCCATGGCATACCTCTCTGTGCTGCCCCCTTACCTAGCATTACAAACACTAAACCAAATCCTGCTACTGTGATGGAAAAGAAGGCGACTCCTGAGAACCACAAAATACAACTAGATGTGAGTTTGTGTGAGTTCATCCTTACACACCACTGAAGATATGCTGCTCCCTGTAATAGATAAATGAAATATTTGTTCACTAAACTTGCATTACAAAGGGTTAAAGGTTTTGTCTGTTAAGAAATGTTAGCTGAACCTGCTGAAATAGTGTGACTTGCTAAATTTGTTGAAATGATGGTTCAACGAAAAGGGGAAGGGGGAATTGTGTAATAACGGTGTCTTTTAAATTGGTTGTAATCTATTTCGAATTTGTAAAAGTTTATTGAAGCTTTATAACATGTTGAGCTAAGGTTTTGCCCTGTTTATTAATCTGAATTGTTAAATTTTGAAAAGGGTATAAGCTATGAGTTGTAATAATAATGAAGCCATAAAAGAGAATAATGAGAAAGCCATGAATCACTATGACAGCATTTTTGAACCACCATGAAGAGGAAGAAGAAGCACCCCCCCATAGCAACAGGACAAGGCTCGAGGCGAGAACAGAACAGGCTGCCGTTGGAGGATTCAAAGGAGAGCGGGGAGCAAAGTGAATCCTGACTGGAGGAGCCGCAGAGGGACTGAGGGGTATAAAAACCGAGTGGTGAGACGTTGAAGCCGCTCCACCACCTTTGGAAGCAGGAAGCTTCGGGTGGATGCCCAGCGCTGTTTGCTTGCTGCCGCTTGCTATTTAATTTAATAAATTCTAATTGGACCTCATCTAATTAGTCGTGTACTTGATTAAATTATAACACTCCCTAGGGAAAGAAGACTAGCTCCTGCTAGATCCCCGTGGGCCACTATCTGGGAAGAAAAAGTGATACCTGCAGAGCACAAAAGCATATGCTTCATTACAGAGAAGGAACATAACAAAATATACTATTAATAAAAAAGTAATTTAACTAATCTAGACTGCTTCTTGGCTGTTGCAGCTTTCACCCTTTGGCTTCTTTGCCTTCTGGGACAAGACAATTTCAGCATGTTTAACTCTGCCCAAATATTGGCCTTCTGACAGACAGAAGTTGGTTCTTTCCAAATTGTACAGATTAATACAAACTGTTAAGTGCAAATGAATCTTTTTAAACAGATCTTGTCTAAAAATCTGCATTATTCTTTTTACAATTTGTTTCAGTTGATCCCATGTCACAGGGGAAGTTGTCTGACAATTCTCAGACATGCTAGCATAGAAACTCTGTTGGAATGCAAATCTACCATCAAAAGTTTTTCTGATTTACTGTGACACATCCACGCTAGCCACAGCACACACACAGTTAAGATATTCTCACCTAACAGATCCCGTCCAGTACCTGTCCATGGCTGACCTACGCAATCCCATTAGGATGATCTATTTTTCTGGCTGTGACATGCCACTGACCATCTTAAAATTATACAAATACTCTATAAGCAACAATTTTCAGCTTCTTCCAACCACTAGACTGCTCATGCATACACACAACAGGCTTAACAGCAAGGGTGCTCAGACTCTGTGACACCCATACCCTCAGACACATGCAACTATTTTTTGAATGGAAGTATTTTCACCAGCCATAGCCCAAAAAACTGAAGGAAAGGGTCTGGGAGTTGCTTCACAGCATTGCCAGTTCTTCACTATCTGCATCTGATGCATTTGGATTATAAATCCATTTATAAGAGTAATGACCTTGTTGGTTACCTCTGTGGAAGACCAGACTGTTCTGAAACACAAGCGCTGCTGGAACATACCAAAGAAAAGCAGCTCCAGATCTTGAAAGACATCACAATCCAAAACAAAGACTCTGCTTACAGCCAACAGCAAAAACAAGGGGGTGAAGCTCTCTGACTTCAGGAACAGGAAAGTATGAGATACCACACAGCATTTAGTCAACTCAAATGCATCTCTGTTTATCTCTTCTGGCTTGCTGTCAGTTTTTCCACAACGAGATTGCACCTTTGGAGGTTCAAATCTGGACTCATTGTCTAGAGAGCAGTCAGCTCTTAGCTAAGACTAAAACCAAAATAGTAACTCCCCCTGAAAATTAATTTAAACAACCCTCAAGGATAGCAGAGTAGCCCTGAAGAAGCCATAATGTGCCAGCGAGGTTCTGTCCCTTTCCACACACTCCCTGAGGTCCCTCTGTTGCCTTTTTTCCCAGACTCTTATCTGGAGCAAGCGGAGCAGCTGATTCAGGAGAAATGCACATCATAATTGAAGTCAACCTTTTTGTTCCTTTTCTCACTGAAAATTAAGTGTCTTTATCTCCTTAACCTTCAAGTATATTGCTTTCTAGGCTGCCACACCAGGAACACAGACATGGCACTCCATGGCTGCACCCAAGAAGCAGGTTCCTGGGAAAGCTCATTCTTGCTGCTCACTCGTGACACCGTTTTACAAGAGCAGCAACAGTGATCCCATTATATATGGCAGCTGGAACATTTGCTGTCACCATTTCAATCCAATTCCCACTGCAGGGGTGAAATGCACAGCAGTAGAATCAACAAGAAGCAGCACTTACTTAAAGTATCCCACTTAAATTAATGAAATTATTTGCAGAATCACACCACTCAAACGCTGTCTGCAAACCAACCCACTGTCCTCAATGCCTACCCTAACACTCACTGATTTAAGCTTTCAGCTTTCTTCTCCCATGATAGCAACCAAAGGCCATCAGAAAGAGAGTGTTACTGAAAAGGTTGTGTTTCTTTAAAAAGCAGCCTATGCAGCCATGAGCAAAAACGTTGGTACCTAATCAACAAGAAAGGAGATTTAATCTGTGAAAGAGACAGCAGCTAACAAGAAAGCTCTATGTGATGTCCATGTGTGAGCAAAACAAATTAAAGTTTAGGGCTTGACATACTTCAGTGATCTCAGACCTGTGGGAGGAAGTTAACATAGCTCGGGAAGAAGGATGCACCACTGATAATGGCAGAATTTATGGGCAACAAAGACATTTGGCCAGACTCCCAAGATAAGGAAGAAACTAATAAAACCAACCCAGTAACTCTGCTGAAATCAGCTCCAAGTGAGTAAAATGTAATTCTGGCAAGGAGATCTGCAAGCTCATACCGTCAGCTCACCAATCCAAGAAACCCATAGACCCAAAATAAGAGAGAAATTTGAGTATCAGGACTAATTAGCATGAGAAGCGAGAGAATCATTAACCAACAGAAGACAGAATATGAACTAATAAGAGAGCTGCGTAACTTGTAGCCAATGAACACTAATTTCTTTGTTTGCTAAGACGTATAAATGTTTTGATAATTGGTGTACATGTTAGGTGAAGAGATCCCCATGTACTTCTGATATTGGGGTTTTGAGAAATAACACAACTAGTAGTACTTGCAATAGAATGTATAGGTAATTTAAAGAAACCAGCCAAGCAAAGTAAAGAAACAATAAAGGAACTTGTGGTTACAAAAAACAGCCAAGTAAGCAAAGGAGGTGGGGTTACATAGCAGGGTAAAAGACTGTGTACTCTCTAAGGAGTTCAAAAAGTGGTCACCTAGAACTTTGGGGGCTCCAGACAAAAACGACCACCAGAGACCCTCCATGAAGCCCCTCAGAGACCCTTAAAGCATAGGTATATATGTGCTAATTAGTGTTGGGACACTTTATGAATATGCAACAGGATTCCAGAAAATGAAAATTAGTACACCCGACGTAGAATAAAGAATGCATGCCTGCTGAAACTCACAAACTGAGTCCTGCGGCTTTCTTTAAGACCCAATTTTAGGCAATTTTTTTACCTCAGCACTTGTTAAAATTGTGGTGGATTCACCTTGGCTGAACGCCAGGTGTCCACCCAGACACCCTAGCCCCCCCTTTCCCAGAGGGAAGGGAAGGGAAAGTCAAAAAAAAAAAAAATAATACCACAAACCATGAGTTACTATAATGCAGTTTATATTTATAAGGCTAGTTTTCCTGACACCATTTAAGGACAGGTTTCGGGCCCAGGAAGAATGCAGACGATCCAATATGGATTACAGCAAGACTCCAACTTTATTAAAGAAACTTCTACAATTATACTCTCTCTGACAGTACGCGTATTAAGACTATTGGTGCAAATAGATATAAGCAAATGCTAATTGGCTATTAACAGAAGGTGCTAAGTCCATGATCTCATCTAGCCTGTCTCCAGGTTCCCACAGCTTCTGCAGGTGTTTATTTTAATGAGTACACAGGGCTTCAGCCAAGGCTAACTCCCTTTTTGCTCTCTCATGAGAAACTTACAAAGATAGCAGGCCCCCACAAGACCAAAACTCCCTTTCTCTCTCTCACGCGAAACTTACAGGGCCAGCTGGTTCCCAACATATTTACGCAGAAAAGGAAAAAAAAACAAACAAAACAAAACGAAAGCAATGCACACATGCACAAAGCAAAAGCCAACAGTCAATCTCTATTTCCCACAAGCAGCGATGGACATCACTCGTCCAAAAAGCAGAGCTCCAACACAGCAATTGGGGTCAGCAGGTGACCATTAGGAGAGCATGCATGCCTCCCGCCCTGCTCCTTTTATATCTGGGTTGACGTCATATGGGTATGGAATATCCCCTTGGTCAGCGTGAGTCAGCTGGCCTAACCTGTGTCCCCTCCCAGGATTTCAGCTCCCAACTGAAGAAGGAATGTTACATCACTGCACCCATTAGTAACCAAAACATAGGCTTGCAATCAACACTTCTCTAGCTACCAATCCAGAAGCACAGCACTGAAGGGGCTACTATGAGAAAATAAATTGTCTCCGACAAACTCACTACAACAATCTCTTTAAATGTTGCAGAAAGAACTTTAGACTGGAATATTTCCCTGAAGCAAAGAGAAGAAACAAGAAAGGGTCGAAAAAGGCTAAGATTACTTATAGAAGCAGAGAACAGATACCACCACCAAAAACTACCTTTTTGCTCAGTTGGTGTGGGGAGATCTTTTTTCTGTCTCTGCTGCTTTTCAACATTATCTCTTTAGCTGCAGGGGCGTGGGTCTCAGCCACTTTAGTTCCCTGGAATGTAGCCAGATGTGCGATTTTGTCACTCACAACGAGCTGGGTCACCGGCTGTGCAGGGTCTCAATTTAGCAGCACTTTTTGGCCCTCAAAAATATGGTAAGGGTAGAAGGATAAGATATAACTCACACATGGTGGGTCTCAGTTCTTTCAAGGCTGGCAGAGTTTCAGTCTCTAGTGGCAGGAATGCACTAGGTGGTGGTGGAGAAAAGGTGAGCTGAGGGGAGGTGGAGAGAGATTCTCAGCTAGAGTAACTGGTTCTCTCTCTTTCCTCTTCCCTAATTTTTCAAAACGTCTCTTTAAATTTTTATAGTGTTTAGAGGAGGTTGTACATGGTTTCTTGGCACATAGCCCTATTCAGGTATTTTGAAGAAATAACAATAGCACAATCTTCTGGGAGGAAGACTCCAGCAGGAAGCTCGGGTGAGAACTTCTAGCAAAAAGCTGACAGAGAATTTTTGGTAGGAGTTTTGACAGGCAGAAACAATGGCAAAACATTATTTATGGCATTACTATATTACCTGTGTTACAGAGCTGAATAAAGTAGTTTTGGTTTTCTAAGCTATCAAACTGGTTAGAGTTTACTTCCCAGTTTATAGTGATAAGAGCAAGGGCCCCTAACAAACAAAGCTCTAAGGGGAAACACCTAGTGCCTGGCACATCCAACAGCACCAATACAGCACCAAGTCACAAGAAACCAGCAGGACTTTGTGTGGGGCAGAGTAGGATAGTTCATCACAGCTGTGAGATGCTCCCTGACCCAAGGATAATTAATTCCCTTTTTTCTAGGTAATTTTATGATACTCAGCACCATATGATGACTTTTTAGTCAGCCTAGATGGCAACTGTCTCTGCTGCTCTTAAGAACCCTTATAAGAGTAAAATACAATTCCAGTAACTGTTATTTGAAAAGCACCTCCAATTTCACTCAGTCCTAAATTGACATCATGTTTTGCAAGGAGAAATTAAAATCTGATTTTTCTACAGATTCCAATATAGACTAACAAATAATCAGGAAATTTTAGATAAAATGAAAATGCAGTATCTAACTATACAACTTGCAAAGCAACAATAAAAAAGTGAATGTAATACTCAGTTTGGAGTAGTAAAGAAATTATTAACATAAAACTCTATTTCTATATTAAAGCCACTCCTCTCAGGGAAGAATTCCTCTGGTTTTTAAGTATGCAGTGTCCTACTGCAGCACCTAGACATTCATAAATTACACTGACATCATGTAAACAAAATGAAATATTAATTACAGCAGTCCTGATGAAACCGAGCAAGTGCTCGAAGGGTTAAAAGTTAGCTTAAAATACTGACGCTGATAACTCTCCATGAAAAAATACTTTGTTAGAGACAAAATTAAGGTCAGTATGTCCCTGAAAATGTGCACATGGACATAAAAGGAGATAGGGAGGATGCACTGAAGAACAGAACAGGAACACTACAAAAGATAAGTCAGGAACAAGGGCCTAAGTCCAAGATTCCTTGCAAGAATCAGCAAAAACAGAAAGTTGAGAAGTTCATGATGAAGAGGAGTGAGGATACGACTCCCTGAAGATGAAGGCAACAGGATCTCCCACCACGAAACACCCCAAAAGAGACAACCACGCCCAGGGTCCACCTACTCTCCATCTACTATGAATATGATAATCAGATGTTGCAATATTAGGAATATGCATGAGAAGATGTTGTAATCGTTGAAGCCCAAAAAGGCTGGATAAAATTGTTTAGAGACAGAGTTTTTAGCCTTTAAACAGCAAGGTATTTATTGGTGCAATGTTGGGGAACCCCCAGCTCTCGCCGGACAAAGAATTCCGAAGCTTTCAGTGAAAAGCAAGACTATTTATACAATTTTTGCAAAGGATTACAACATCTTTTCATGCATATTCATAATATTGCAACATTTGATTATAATATTCATAGTAGCTGGAGAGTAGGTGGACCCTGGGCATGGTTGTCTCTTTTGGGGTGAAGTTTGGTGGGTGTTCCTGTTGCCTTCATCTCTAGGGGGTTGCATCTTCACTCCTCTTCGTCATGAACTTTTCAACTTTCTCTGGTTTTGCTGATTCTTGCAAGGAATCTTGGACTTGGGCCTTTGTTCCCTCTTACCTCAATGTTCCTGTTCTGTTCTTTTAGTGTATCCTCCCCTCTCTAGTTCTATCTCTATGTACTCATCTTTCAGGGCATAGTGACCCAAAATTTGTCTTTAACTAAGCATTTTCTCCTAGAGAGTTCTCAGCGTCAATATTCTAAGCTAACTTTTAACTCTTGGAGCCCCGCTCAGCTTCATCGTTCACAAAATTGTATAAATAGTCTTGCTTTTCACTGAGAACTTTGGAACTCTTTGTCCAGTGCAAGCTGGGAGTTCCCCAATGTTGCAATAAATACCTTTACTGTTTATAGGCTAAAAACTCTAAAACAGTTTTATTAGGCCTTTTTGGGCTTCACTGACCATCTGATAATTTCTGTCTTTACCAGTGTAATTATATTTACTTGGTCAACATGATGACCATGTTCAATAATAATTACTTTAGTTCTGTGTGTCCATCAACACTTACACATAATATCTGAGAAGTGAATTAGTCTAAACTCTATTAGTACTTATTTAATTGTAACAGCATTGGTGCTGACACATATTTCAGAGTGAGAAATTACTGTCCTTACTAGTCTTACGAGAGAGAGCTGGTCTTTTGGATTTCTATGTCATACTGCAATGTTCACAGCAAACAAATGGCTCAGGTTGGCTTAACGGCAAACAAAACCTTAATTCTTCTGGGGCTCTCACAAAGAGCAACTACCCAACTCTAAGCACTCATTTGAATTCCAACACCTTGAAAAAAAATCATTTTTTCGGTATACAGCTAGTATGGAAGCACATACCTTTGCACAGTAGCTTCATGCTGCTGCCCACCACCACAAACATCAGGGCACTGAAAACCAATTACCTCAGTAGTAATCAATCCCCTCCACTTGGTCACTTCATTCCCTCTGTAGCTCTCTCCCTTTTTCCTATTATTGTGTTTAACCAAATGAACCAGAACACAGATTTCCATGGAATCAATTATATGTGTTCTTCCTTGAATTAAAGCTTTTATGTCAATTCTATTACGAGTCTCTCTCCACCCAGAATCTGGGACAAGAGTTTGTCAGTAACTTTTTCTCAGAAAATTACAACTTCACAATGTTTCCAGAGGAACACAAGTTTCAACCAAACTTCTATAAAAAGGTTCTCATGTCCTGATGGATAAGACAAAAGGCTGCCAGCAGTGATACCTCAGCTGTCCGAGGCTCCCATATACTGGGCTGCATAGGGGGCAAATTTTTAAGGCCATCTAATTTACCTAATAAAATTACAAGTGCTTTTTTTTTTTAGTTTGATACTGTTTTTCATTTTTTAATGCTTTATTGGGTTTTGCTACTTTAAATGCAGAGTTAAAGTTAAACAAGCAGAAACAAATATTATATATATTTTAAAAAGTAGTCTAAAAGTTGCTCCTTATTGTGAGATACTGACCCAATGATTTGTACACCCTAGCAACCACTAAACTACAGGATTAGCTTGTAGGGGGCAGCTGCACTCATGAAACAGTCACCATGTGGACGTTCCTCTCCAGCAACTCACACACCAAACCTCTGGTAAAAGAAGCCTGCAAACAGAACTGGCAACATAACAGGTGATACCCAAAACATTGTGATGATTAAAAACACTGTTGTGACATCCAGAGAGGCTGGTAAGACTACACATCCAGACAGGTGTACAAGCTTTCTCAAACACCAGGCTGACCAGCTTCTGCAGCAATTCTTTGTTACCAGCAAGAATTGTTCTTTGCCGGTGGCCAGGCTGCTGCACACAGGGCCAGTAAGACAATTAAAAAGGTGTGTAATAGGTATGTATATGATTCGTGCCAGCAGAGAAACAAATGGTTAATTGCACTCCCATAAAGAAATAAAACAAAAGGATTGTTAGCCCAAATATAGCCCTATAAGGAAACAAACGGGTGTCCTAAGGTCATCAGCTTCCCTGGACCCTTATCAAGTAATACATGAATTATGATAGGGGTGCTGTCAAGTCACTAAATTCTTTGTTTCCTCCTAAAATTCCTGTGAATACATGAATTGTAATGTAGTAATTATGTGTTGTAAAAATAACACAATGACTTAGCTGTAGCCATCTAAGGAAAAGTATGTGAAATGCATATGTATATCATGTAATGAATATGTATGAAGTGGCTGGATAAAAGCAGGCACACGCTGTACCTGGCACACCAGTCGGTGGGGTGAAGACTCCCCCTCGTGTCTGGGCCCGAAACTGCTTTTACCATCTAAATAAACCTTTATTATAAAAATTTGAGTTGAGACTCTCGTTCTCACAGGTGGAATGCCTCTCCTACAAAGAATTGCTGAGACAATTGGGATTATTCAGCCCGGGAAAGAGAAGGCTCCGAGGTGATCTAAGTGCAGCCTTCCAGTACCTGATGGGAGCCTACAAGAAAGCTGGAGAGGTACTTCGAACACGGAGTCCCATTGAAAGGGGGAACGGCTTCACACTGGCACAGAGTAAGATATTACGTATTAGAAGAAATTCTCACTTGCGAGGGTGGGCAGGCCCTGGCACGGGTTGCCCAGCAAAGCTGTGGCNCTCCTCGGACTCTCGGTGCTGTCGGGGCGGCGGGCGCGGCACGGCCTCGCTTCTGCCGCGGTGTCGGGCCCAGCCCAGCGCCGCTCCGGGCGGGGGAGGGTTTGTTCGCGCAGCCGCGGCGGCGCAGGTGCTCGCGGGGGCCGCCGGGAGCCGCAGTCCCTGCGCCGGAGCTTCCGCCAGGCCGCGGCCGGTCCTGCCCCGGGGGGCTCTGCCCACAGCACCCTTCCTGCGGCCCGGCCGGGGAGCGAGCAGGGCCCCTGTGCACATGGACCGGCTACGCTGTGATGGCAGGGAAAGGCGCAGAGGGAGTTAATGATGGCTTGGTTGGTGAGGCACCTTGCCCTATTGAGCCAGGAGAAGGTATTGACTAATGTTTGTTCTGCCTGTTTCGCTAGAAAAACCTTGTAGAAATACTTTTTAATGTCTTGTTCTGCCCTGCTTACTCGACCAAAGTCTCATTATAGAAAGAATGCTAAGGAGTAGTATGTAATAGACCACCAGGTAATAAATCAGGTAAACTAGGTATTTAAAGTAGATATAGGAGGCCCAGAGCCAGGATTTTGCAAGCTTGAAGAATCTGGGTCACCCAGCAGAAAGTTGAAAAGTTAAGCTAATGAAGAGTCTTATAAATGGCAACTAGGAGGCCGAAGCATGAGGAGAAGACCACCTAAAATTTGCAGCAAAAGAAGATTCTCAAAAGCTCCGCCTAGGCTTCGTCTGGACTCTGCCTAGTTAGCAATATGCATGTTAGAATGTGTAACTTTGTATCTAAACACATAAAATGACTTGGTTTGCCTTTTTGGGTTGAGCGAGTCTGTGCAGAGTGAACTGCCTAGCTCCCAATGTTGCATTAAAACAAATACCTTGCTGCTTAAAGATGCAAAGTCTCTGAGCAGTTCTTTTTCCAGAGGTTTTTCAGCATCAGCTGTACACCCAGGGCTGTTCCAAACTCTCCAGAACCAACACAGGCAGCAACAATCTCCACCAGC
>WBMV01008398.1:2317-34195 GCA_013396655.1 Campylorhamphus procurvoides | reverse complement strand
CCCACCCTGGGGAAGGTCTTATGGGACATTATGAGAGGCAGCTGTCATGTCTTAGAAGGTGTCATAAACCATCAAGGCCCCCTGAGGCCTTCCATCAGATCCCAAATTGTTGAAGCAGATCCAGACTGTTGCAAGACACAGTGTAAAAGTTCACCCCCACACACACGGGAGGTACCACAGTGCTCCCACCTCGCCCGAGTGTATTTTAACCCATCAGACGTTGTGTTCCATGGGCTTCCCCAATCTCCGAATGGATCCAGCCTCCAACCATCACTTCGGCCATTGGACATTGAAAGTGCAACAGTCAAGTCTCATCAAAGGTTCTAAGCATAGTGAATATACACCTTTCTACTCTTGTCCTTTCTTTCGTTATACATTTTCCTAAGTAATGTTTTTATGCTTTCATATTGTTTTATTGCTAGAGATAATAATAACAACCAAAATGGCTACATAGCTGCTTTCCATGGCAACCAAATTGTTGTTAAATAAACCCTACATATATATATTTACAAACACTGATCATTCAGGATCATCTTGTTCTAATCTGCCCCCAGAGACCTATTAGTAAGATACTGGATTACCCTTGCTGTGTGTGGTGGGTTGTAACAAATGGGTCCTTAGAAGAGTGGAAATACGGTATTTCTCTGGGTCAGGATTCTTCCCATTCTTCTATATCCCTATCCTGTCCTCCAGCCAAATGAGCTATGAAGGTGCATAAGTTTTGCAGATGATAACAAAATTGAAAGGAGCTGTTGACTCCCTCAAAGGCAAGGGAGGCCCCTCAGAGAGACCTCAACAGATCAGAGGGGTGGGAATCACTAATCATGGGAAGATCAATGAGGGAAAGTGACAGATTTTGCACCTGGAATGGGGCAACCCCAGATGGACAGATAAGCTGGGGAATGAAAGCAGTGCCAGGCAAGGAACTATGAGAAATAAAACCCCATGATTTTATTACAAGCAAATAGTTCATTAACTTAGGAATTATATTTTTAGGAGTACTACGAAAGCTGTAAGATACCAGGTCCTGTCTGAAGCTGGTGCTAGGAAAAATTTGTGTTCGGGTATAGGGAATTATGAAAGTATATAAAGATATGGCTGAAACAAGACCATGCCACTGTGGGAGCAGATAATTACCGTGAATGGAAAAAGAAGAGGATTCAAGATTGTTGTGATCCTGAGGTTGGAGAAGATTGGAATTAGTAAAGTATCTGCTCCGGAAGAAGAACCAAGCTCCCAGCAAGAAATGAAAGAAGATCCTGTTTCTTCATGTTTTATAGTTTATTAGAATAAGTTAAAATATTAATTATTACAGTTCTGTAATTCCTTTTATGTACCGTTGTTCTTGGTTGGTCCAATGTAACCCTGTAGTTGATTGGTTTATATTTGGTGGGTTGCGATGCAACCGTATAAGGTTATCTCCTCTCCTGGTTTTCCCTATTTGGTCTTGTTCCTTCCCTCCATTTCCATGTGTGGTTAGTCTCCACTCAAGTTCCACCTCCCTTCTAGAAACTTCCCCCAGATCATTATCTAAGTCTGATGCTCCCCTAATAAACTTCCATTCCTGCCTTACCCTATCCAGAGTGTGCCATCCTTCTTCTCCCTAGAGGATCGCAATAAATGGCGCCTGAACAGGGACGTTGGGCTTAGAAGAGACCAGTATCTGGGTGACTAGCTCTGTCCTCAGGAATAGCCGAAGGCTACACCAGGGCCCTTGAGGAGAGTCTTCGGCTCCGGTGATCCCCCCAGCTGAACCCTTATGGCAGCACCTTTGGCAGGCCGGCAGGTGAGTGGCTGGGAAGTGAACATTTTTCCCTGAACCTCCTCGAGTCCGTCCCAAAATCCCCGAAGTTTTAATCCCCAGTTTTAGTTAGCTAGGGAAATGGGATCCTCTCAATCTAAAGTGACTAATAAGATTTATAGGCGTCTTAAGTATTTTCTTAAATTTCAGAGCCATCCGATTGAGAAAAAATCATTACAAGTGCTGTCTAAATGGATGGCAAGACACCAGTATCAATTAAATATTCCACTGTCCTATGAAGCCTGGGATAATTTAGGTTTTGTGCTCTGGGGCGCTGCAGAATATCACCATGACACCGAGGCATCCAAAGCCCTTGTGGCTTGGACGACCATTTATAACATCTTAAAAAAGACTGTAAATGATGCAGCACCAAAAGAGCCAGAGACTGCTAATCAGAAGCTGGGTCCCTCTTCAAATCACTTAGTTGCTGAGTCATTTTTGCAGGCTCAAAATGGCACCGAAGCTTTACAAAATGCTGTCAGGACCATGTGCTCTCCTCTCCCTGTACTTCAAGGACAAAATGGATGCCCCATCTCTTCCGGCCCTCCTACTCCTCCCACCTCGGGTTACATCATGGGGGTTGGGGGAGGTTCTAACATCAAACTTCCATGTGGGCGGGCCCAAGATGGCAGCGCCCAGGCTGCACAACATCGAGGCCTGGGCTGTCAACATCCGGTTCAAGATGGTGGCACCCAGGTCCTACCTCCGGCAATACATCCCAGCGCAGCTTACCTTCCCACCACTGAAGCCTATTCTGTTGCCCATCACACCGGCAACAGTTACCCTAACATTCAATCACGGTGGGATAATGCTAGAAAGGAAGCAGAGGCTGAAGGAGACGTTGAGTTTCTAAATGCTTTTCCAGTATTTTACGATCAGGGTAGACCACCTATTTGTGAGCCATTTCAGTACCCAATTATGAAGGATGTTAAGAAGGAAGTGCAGGAGTATGGGTTAAGTGCTCCTTTCACTATGGGGCTTGTGGAGTCATTACTGCCTATGTATTGACTCTCACAGATATTAGAACAGTCATTTGCTCTATTTTGTTGTCATTACAACTGACTATTTTTGAAAATGAATGGAGGTTGAGAGTTAAGAATTATGCTGAGAATACTTTTCTTAATGCTGGAATCCCTGTTATTCAAACTATGGATAAGATGCTGGGTCAAGGACCTTATACACCCACAGCGGCCCAAACCAGGATTCCTACTCAGTAATTAAATATTTCGAGAGACTTGGCCTATCTTTTACATCTATCCAACAAGGCCCTAAGGAGACATTTACTGACTTTACAGAGAGGCTAAGAGAATCTAATGTTTGTCAGATTCCCCATCCACAGTCTCAAGATGAACTTTTCCTCCATTTAGCAATTGAAAATGTAAATGAAGATTGCCAGAGAGTGTTAAGATCATTAAAAAATCCCACTCCAGTGGATATGATCAAAGCGTGGAAAAATATAGGCTCTCATTCATATGAGCAGTCCATTGCAAAAGAGACTCTGGAGGCTAACACAGCACAAACAATGTCCATCCTTAAGGAAGTTTTACAGGCCAACTTTGCACAGATGGTGGCTGTTCTTGAAGCTAGTACTGCCCAGATGGCAGCAATGATATCAGACGTGTTGGCAGCTACTACCGTGCCCCGCTGTTTCAAGTGTAACGGAATTGGACATATTAACAAAGACTGTCCTCAAAACACTTTCAAACCAATTTCTCAGCCAGGCATTTGTCCTAGGTGTAAAAAGGGGCCTCACTGGTCAAAAGATTGTCAGTCTGTATTTGACCGAGATGGAAGACTGCTATCTCCCTGACAATCACCACGGGTGGGAAGGAGACCAGTGCTGGGAAACGGGGTGCAGAGCACCAAGGGGAGCGCAAAGACAATAAAAGCCCCTCCTGCTCTGCACCTCAAATCACTTCCAACAATTCCCAAGTAGGCCGGGGATAAATCCTATTACAAGGGAGTTGGCAACTCCCTCGGAGATCCTGTTGGATCAGCTGGGGGATCAACAAGTTCCCACAAGGATAATAGGAAAAGAAATCTCCCCGTGTAAAGCCTTGGTTACTGGAACCCCTTTTATAGCATCATTAGGAATTTATGTAATATCTCTCGTTGTTTCTCTCCTAGGACAGAAGCCAGTGGAAATTACGATATCTACTGTCTCCCCTCCAATAAAGATCCCAGAGGAAGAGACAGTTGCACAACTTTTACCCATTACAGACACTATACATGAGGAAGATGTCATCTACAGTGATGGATTACCAGGTACAATGGGCGCAACCTGTCGTGCTGCACCATCCAATGTTAACTTGTACTATCTCTCAGTCAGATTTACCCAAACGACTTCGGGTGTCCGGTTTAATTGACACTGGTGCAGATGTCACCATTGTAGCTGACAGAGATTGGACGGACACCTGGAATACAAAAACAACAATCAATACCATTCAAGGAGTAGGGGGAGCCCAATACCCCAAGCAGAGTCTGGTCTCAATTATTATTGAGGGACCAGATGATAAAATTGCCACAACAACCCCTTTTCTCTTACCACTGCCAGCCACTTTATGGGGGAGAGATGTTCTGGGGNACGATATCTACTGTCTCCCCTCCAATAAAGATCCCAGAGGAAGAGACAGTTGCACAACTTTTACCCATTACAGACACTATACATGAGGAAGATGTCATCTACAGTGATGGATTACCAGGTACAATGGGCGCAACCTGTCGTGCTGCACCATCCAATGTTAACTTGTACTATCTCTCAGTCAGATTTACCCAAACGACTTCGGGTGTCCGGTTTAATTGACACTGGTGCAGATGTCACCATTGTAGCTGACAGAGATTGGACGGACACCTGGAATACAAAAACAACAATCAATACCATTCAAGGAGTAGGGGGAGCCCAATACCCCAAGCAGAGTCTGGTCTCAATTATTATTGAGGGACCAGATGATAAAATTGCCACAACAACCCCTTTTCTCTTACCACTGCCAGCCACTTTATGGGGGAGAGATGTTCTGGGGCAGTGGGGCTTGTCTCTAACCACGAATTTACAATAGCAGCCACTGATGGGCAGCACATCTCCGCCCTGACTCAGTGATGAGCCGATCTGGGTAGGTCAGTGGCCTCTACGGAGAGACAAGCTGCACACCTTAGAACATCTAGTCCAAAAACAACTGGACAAAGGGCATGTATCTCCATCTAATACCCCATGGAACTCCCCTGTCTTCGTTGTAAAGAAGAAAAGTGGAAAGGGGTGGTTAGTACAAGATTTAAGAAAAATTAATGAGATTATAGAACCTATGGGGGCCGTGTAGCCAGGAATGCCATTGCCTGCCATGGTCCCCCAAGGTTACCAAACTCATGTGATTGACATGCAGGATTGTTTCTTTCATATCCTGCTAAATTCGGAGGACTCCCCCCATTTCGCCTTTTCAGTTCCATCTAATAACATTCAAGAACTGGCGAAACATTATCAGTGGAGAGTGCTGCCTCAGGGTATGAAAAATTTTCCTACAATTTGCCAAAATTTTGTAGCCATATTATTAGAGCCATTGAGAAGATCACACCCTGAAACAATTATCTATCATTGTATGGACGACATCCTGATAGCAGCGAAATCCAGTCAAGAATTGTTCACAGTGATGACTGATCTCCAGATAATGCTATCAGCTCATGGTTTTAATATCACATCTGATAAGATTCAGAAAACTTCCCCTTGGAAATACCTGGGGTGGAAGGTGACTGTTGTGTCTTCTAATATTAAGACAATCTGGGGGTGATAAATTGTGTCCGACCCATTTTGAGCTTAACCACTGATAATTTAAAATCTCTTTTTCAATTATCATCCAAGAAATTGACCCAAGATGCTCATGAAGCTCTTGAAGTGTCCAGCAGAAACTTCTGAAGTGTTCATCATACAAAAAAATAGAGGGAATACCCCCTTCTCTAGTCATAATCAGAGGGAAAACACAGCCTTACACAGTCTTGGGGCAAGTCTATGGAAATAAAAGATCATTCAATCTCTGGGAGTGGGTATTTTTGTCACATGAATTTGGAAAGACTATTGTCACCCTCCCAGAGATGATTTCCATGGTCTGCTTCAATGGCCGATATCGTTGTTGGGAATTGACAGGGCTGGACCCACAAATTATATACCTTCCATTGACCGTCCAGCATATTAATCAACTACTATGTTCCAGCACTGATTTTCAGGTTGCAACTGTAGGATTCACCGGAGAACTTTCAGTCCATCTGCTGAGAATTCCTTTTTTACAATTCTTATAATCTATTCAGATTTTTCCTAACCCCCTATGTTCATCAATGCCCATAAAAAAGGTGAGAACCATGTTCACTGATGGCTCAGGGAGGACAGCTAGGGCCGTGGTATGCTGGAGAGCTAATGGCAAGTGGGAACAAGACATCCATCAGATCCAAGGCTCCCCACAGATTGTTGAGCTCTCTGCCATGCTACAAGCCTTCAAGCTCTTCCCTGAGCCCTTAAACATAATATCTGATTCCATTTACATTGTAGGTGTGGTGCAGCCACAAATATGATCAAAAGATCATATTTGAAGGATGTGGACAATCCCGTTTTGGCAGGACTGTTCCGGGCCCTCCTTGTGGAAATAAATACCAGGCATAATAAGTTTTTTACCGCCCTTATCAGGTCACACACCTCTCTGCCAGGACCTTTTGCAGAAGGAAACAGAACAGCCGTTCTTACCTGTTGGTAAGTTCAGTCATTGTTCCTAATCATGTGGAGCAGGCTCGCCTCTTCCATGATTTTTTCCATCAGGGAGTCAGAGCTCTAAGAAGGAACTTTGACTTCACTCACTCCCAGGCTAGGCTATAGTCTCAGCCTGTGGAGACTGGCAACAGGTCACTCCTCTGCATAAACCTCTGCGTAAACTCCTCGGGTAAAACCCTGAGGGCTACATCCAGGACAGGTCTGGAAGACAGACATTACGCACTATCCATCATTCAGGAAGTTGAAATACATACATGTCACCATTGATACATTTTCTGGTCTCATGGCAGCAACAGCTCATTCAGGAGAAAAGGTGAGAGATGTGAGAAAACGCTTAACAGGGGCCTTTGCTACCATGGGGATCCCAGAAAAAATAAAGACGGACAATGGCCCTGCCTACATCTCTAGTCCCAACAAAGAATTTTTTTATATGTGGGGGGTGAAGCATGTCACTGGCATCCCCCACTCACTGACGGGGCAGGCCATTGTAGAGAGAGCACATAAAACTTTAAAAGATATGTTACTTAAACAAAAAAGGGGGAATATTGGCCTCTGCCTCTCCCCCCAGGAACAATTAGACAAAGCTCTCTGTGTTGAACTTCCTGAACCAAATGGATAGTGAGGATATGGCACCAATTCAGAGACATTTTGGCTCCAAAAATGATCCTATAAATTTGGAAGCTAACGTTTTATGTAAAAATTTAGAAACAGGCAGAAGGGAAGGGCCCTTCCCTATAGTGACCTGGGGAAAGGGATATGCCTGTGTTTCCATGGGGAGTGGCCCAAAATGGATTTCTGTCCCCTGCATGAAACCACACAAAGAATCATCAAAGGGATGGCCATTGTCTATGTCTTCAGCTGCACCACAGTAACGGCACAGAAAGGGGGTCTACTGGCACAGAAAGGGGCTCTACCAGTGCAGAAAAGGAGTCT
Source organism: Campylorhamphus procurvoides (assembly GCA_013396655.1). Lineage (NCBI taxonomy): Eukaryota > Metazoa > Chordata > Aves > Passeriformes > Dendrocolaptidae > Campylorhamphus > Campylorhamphus procurvoides. The sequence goes on along the minus strand of WBMV01008398.1, from coordinate 26,714 downwards.
GCCATCATGGATAATGTCCAGTAGGGGTAACATATGGGCCTCATTAGCGAGGAACCTCGGGTAGGATTCTCTGTGGCTTTTGGTGACAGACCCAGAGAATCCTTTCAAATCATGCTTGATTGGAGTGCCATGAATTGAATTTGAATGGAAAGACTTCATAAGAAATTGCACATCCTGGTGCTCCAGCGAGTATTTTAAAAATAACCCGATAACCCACTGTTACCTCCCCAATGTTATATTGCCACACCATCCAATAAGCCTACACCCAAACCTCATAAATTCATATACAAAGTTACTGACCCTCAAGAATTAGAGATTTTAGGATCCTTACCAGCATCTTACTGTTTCTTTTTTCAAGAAGCAGAAAATGTATCACCAAAGATGCACGTAGATGTATCTCCCAACAGCTATAATACATCATATACAAAGTTTGGCACTTGGTGCAATCAATCCTTGGATTCAATGACCGCGCTAGTCGCCCCAGTAAAAACAGTGGTGTTGGTGGAAAAGAGGTTCCTTATATGTGGATACAGTGTGGAAAGAAATTCCTCCAGGGGCTTTTGGAGGGCCATGTACTTTGGGAAGACTTACCCTCTTCTCGCCCTCCAAAACCATTGCATCCACACTCCTTAGTTTGCCAGTGTCTAATCAGACTCATAAATACAGGAGACATAATATTAAAAATAAGAGACAAATATTTGCTAAAGACTGTGATTCTAGTATTTACTTTTGGACAAGACATCAGAATATCTGGGGGGTGTCTATAATCCCAGCCATTGGGGTTAATCGTGCCCTTGATGTCCTAACAAAAGTGGGGTGTTGGCTCTCGGAAGAGGCCAATGCCACCAGTGAAACATTGTAAGGGTTCTTACTGGACACTACTTCGTTAGAGAAGGCCACTCTTCAGAACAGGGTGGCCACAGACTTTCTGTTATTAGTCAATGGCCATGGTTGTGAGGAATTTGAGGCCCTTTGCTGTTTAAATTTCTCCAGCCATTCTAAGAGAATTCATTCAAAAATTAAAGGCATCCAAGATTTGTTTGGCAATTTACAAATCAAAGTTGACAACACTAAAGGAGATTTGTTCAATTGGCTGCCGAGGATAGGGCTCCCCTTAGGCCTCAGGAGATTTATTATACTCATTGCTTCTGGGATATTGACTTTCCTTTTAATTTCGTTAACCGTTCTGTGCATTTTCTCTTGTGTTAAACAAAGTTTAGGTAAAAGTATCTCCAAGGCCTATGTCTCCTCCTTAAACAAAAAAGGGGAGATGTGGGAGCAGATAATTACCGTGAATGGAAAAAGAAGAGGATTCAAGATTGTTGTGATCCTGAGGTTGGAGAAGATTGGAATTAGTAAAGTATCTGCTCCGGAAGAAGAACCAAGCTCCCAGCAAGAAATGAAAGAAGATCCCGTTTCTTCATGTTTTATAGTTTATTAGAATAAGTTAAAATATTAATTATTACAGTTCTGTAATTCCTTTTATGTACCGTTGTTCTTGGTTGGTCCAATGTAACCCTGTAGTTGATTGGTTTATATTTGGTGGGTTGCGATGCAACCATATAAGGTTATCTCCTCTCCTGGTTTTCCCTATTTGGTCTTGTTCCTTCCCTCCATTTCCATGTGTGGTTAGTCTCCACTCAAGTTCCACCTCCCTTCTAGAAACTTCCCCCAGATCATTATCTAAGTCTGATGCCCCCCCTAATAAACTGCCATTCCTGCCTTACCCTATCTAGAGTGTGCTGCCTTTGAGCCCTTTCCAATAACCAATGGTGTGAAACAAGGCTGCGTTCTCACACCAAGTCTATTCACAGTCTTCTTCAGCATGATGCTCCAAAGGGCCACGGCTGACCTCGATGAAGAAAATGGCATCTACATCCGATATCATACCGATGGAAGCCCATTCAACCTGAGGCGACTGAAGGCCCACACTAAGACCCTAAATCACCTTGTCTGTGAGCTGCTTTTTGCTGACGATGCCACCCTGGTTGCTCACACAGAAGCAGCTCTGCAGCACTTAACATCCTGCTTTGCAGAGGCTGCTGAGCTCTTTGGGCTGGAAGTCAGCTTGCAGAAGACAGAAGTTCTCTACCAACCTGCACTTCAGGAAGTCTTCCATCATCCCCACATCGCCATAGGTGAATCAGAACTTATGTCAGTCCAGCAGTTCAGCTATCTGGGAAGCTTCATTTCTTCATATGGTAAGATTGACAAAGAGATAGAGAAAAGGTTAGCAAAGGCATACAGAGCTTCTGGAAAACTCCGTAAAAGAGTCTGGTGCAATAAACACCTGAAGAAAAATACAAAGGTAAGTGTTTACAGAGCCATTGTAGTGTCTACTCTTTTATATGGGTCTGAATCATGGGTCATCTACTACCATCACCTGCGACTCCTCGAGTGCTTCCATCAGCGCTGCCTCCGTACAATCCTAAACATCCATTGGTCTGATTATGTGACTAATATGTCTGTCCTTGAACAGGCAGAGCTCACCAGCATCGAGGCCATGCTGCTGAAAACGCAGCTGTGCTGGGCAGGGCACTTCTCCAGGATGGGGGATCACTGCCTCCCTAAGATTGTGCTCTATGGGGAACTTGCCACTGGCTGCCACAAGAGAGGAGCCCTGAAGAGAAGATACAAAGGCTCCCTGAAACAATACCTCAGCCTTGGCCATATAGATTACCATCAATGGTAGGCTGGTCATGATGGGATCATTTTCTAGGGTTAGGAGCTACTTAGCAAGGTTGACTCATCATCCACTGATCTCCCCAAGGCACAACTTCTCCTAGAGGGCCAAGAGTGGTGGTGGTGAAGGAGTTGCAAATTGCACAGCAACAAGCAGTCAGTGGTCCTCACCAGTTGCCCAGGACATGCAAGGGAGCTCTCTGCCCTGAACATCTTGGTGGTGAGAAGTCCAAACAAGAATCAGCTTTCCTCAGCTGCTGAGCAGGGTATTTTTTGTGCAAACTAACCATTCAGGATTCCTCATTGAGTGAGAACATGTATGTCTGCATCCATCACTATCCTTCCTGGAGAGGTGATGTGCCTGGGGATGTCCCCTGGCAGCAGCAGCATGAGCAGCATGTCAGCACTCTGCACTGGAGCTTTCTTGCACATCAGTGCTGTCCTCTGCAGGGACTTTCTGAGGCAAAAACCAGGCCATCCTAGCTATTTTTGGCTGAACAAAGTCAGCTGTCACTGTCACTTATATACCTGCAGATCTATTAGCACTTCTAAATGTCACCAGCCTATTACAATGTTACATTCAATTATTTTGCACTGTTACAATGTTATGTTCAATTATTTTGCAGTCAGATCTATTGACATTTGGCCATGAAACAGAAGGATTTTTTTGTGCTGGTTGCACCAGGAGGCAGATTTACTGATGCAGACACCAGCAACATAACCAGCAGTTTAAAATGAGCCATTAAAGTTAGCAGAGCAACTGAGAGGAAGCTCATTCCCCACAGACAAGTTGGATGCACCTCTTTCCAGAGGATTTTATAATCCTTTGTAAGACCTTGAGCCTACAGTCAGCTCTCCATAGGCTGACACCAGCACTGCCAGGGTCTATCCTAATGATGGAGGTTTCCAAGCTGACAAGCCAATGTTGTATCATTAGAACGGAGATAAAAACCTGTTCCACCGCAGAACAGAGCAGAGCAGCGATGGTGCTACATACAAAGGTTATTTTCTTAGTTCACTTCATCTGCTTGGAAACAAGTTGTGTTGATTTAGTCAGAGACATGGGGAAAGTGTTTTGGAGAAAGCTTTGCAGTAGTACAGGAAGAGGGACTGTGATCACTCACCTGCAGTCACTTCTAGGGACTTTCCCAGGATAGGCCATGCCTTGAGTGCAGCAGCCCCCTCACTGGTGGGTGATACTGGATTGCACCCAGGCACACCCCTGCACAGGTGCCAGAAGCAATTCCTTTGTGGTCACACAATATAAGACCCAAAAGAACAAATCCAGTGGGTCCGAACCAGCACAGACATCTTGGCTTGGGTTCAGCAGAACCAACGCCAAACCAGAGCTGAGAGGCATGGCCAAAGGAGTCTTCATTACTTTCCCCAGCACACATCATTTGTGATCCTCCCAGCTCTTCCAAATCCCAGGAACAGAAGATCTGCACACACCTTTAGAGCTGTGTGTCCAGAGAACCAAGAAGAGCAGGAAGTATCAGGACTGAAACGTGACTCCTTATCCAGAGTGAGCCCTGGCTTACACAGGCATGGCAACGCTTGCTCAGGTTACGAGGCTGAGTCACAGCTCAGACACTACTGGGGTTGTGCACAGGTGGCCCGAGAGGGGAAGAGGACAAGTACAGGCAATGCTCTCCCCAAGTTCTCACCCAGACCCCAGCTATTTTGAGGAGGTTTCCAAACTCGGTGGGCTTTGCCAGCTTGGTAGCTCTCCACAGATCTTGATTCCAAGGTACTTCTCCAGCCTCCCCTGAAACCCACACAAACTTTCCATAGGTTCCTTTGAAACGGAGTTGCACAGGTGCCTCCCTGACCCTTGACGAACCATTCCCAGCACCCTTCCTCTCCTCGTTTTTGTTTTAAAAACTTCCTGTCCAGGCCCTTCTCACAGTGGTATTAGTGTGCAGACTAATAAGGAGCCTTGTTACCCTCCTGTGATCATTCAGCAGGTATCCATCTTCTTTGCCACCATTTGCCACTAGCAGGATAGAGCAGAGCAGCAGGGCTGCCTCCTCCCCAAGCTGCTGATGGCAGCAAATGTGCCGCAGCCCTCTGTCTCCAAATCCTGCTGGCAGCAATGAGTTTCCAGCCTCTACCACAAGGACTATGAAACCATTTTAGTAAGAAAAATGGTCCTGCTGGGGATGGCCTATGCCTTCTAGGAGTGCTCATTTCATAATCTTATTGGGGAAAACACTAATAAAATAACTTTCATGATGCCCCATGGAGATTCATTCCACTTAAACATTACGCCTCAAAAGATCCTACTCATGAAAAGACATTAATCTTTGCATGAGAATTGTTCCAATTCAGTCCAGCTACATCAACCTGCCTTTATACCCCACAGACCTGTAAATCTGAGTGTGAGATAGCTATGCAATACATTTATTCTATGAAAGACTTAGGTATTCCACTGGCAATTTTTCCAGGAATTACAGCACTGCAGTTCCATCCCTTGATTGACCCCAGAGCCTTCATTGTCACTGCTACCCACCAGCTCTCCCTTTCCAGAAGCACAGGCACATCAGTGGAGTTCCTTTCTCTGGATTACATAATCCTAATCAATAGTTTAAACTGAGTAGGGTTTGAGCCATTAACAGGAGAAAATAATTCAAGAAATGGCAAAGCACAAGTTGTATGTTATATAGAAGTTATATGGGAGAGATATATATACCCAAGTTTTGCAAATATGCATATATATACACACACAGAAGTTATGTGGGGGAAACAAAGCCATTGTCTGAAGGTCACACAACCTGCAGACACATGAAATAAATGAAAGTCACTGCACTGTCAAGCAGCTGCCACTCCTTGGAAAGGCTTCATTATGCACTATGCTGGTGAAAGACCCTGGACAGAAACCAGTGTTTCTCCCTTGCACTGTCTCACACACTGGCATACAATAGGCTTTAAACCCTGCCATGGCCAGGCAGGCAGGTGGGGGTTGTCCTGGTGGGCAGCACTGAGCCATGGCTGGAGCTGCCCAGGAGCTCCTGGGGCAGTCAAGCTGTGGCATCACTGGGATGGACCCTCCCACAACAGCTGAGCCTCTATTCCATTTGCTTTAGCCTTGAATAAGCAACTTGCTCTAAGCTGTGTAGGCTACAAAGGACTACAGGTAATGACTATGCAGCCATGCTGCTTTGTGAGAGGCTGGATACTGCAGGGAAAAGTGGATTGTATTGACTGCTGGAAAAAAGTCCAAAATTTGGTTGTAGTTCAGACCACGTCTTACTTTGGCAACAGCCGAACTCTTCAAAAATATAAATAAAAAAACCCAATCCAACCCAAACCAAAGAAACAAAGGAAAACCAAAACCAAAACACAAGAAGGAAGTAAGGCTTGGCTGTGTTATTAATTTCCCAGCCTTGCTGTAGTGTCAGGGGAAGGTTTCCGAAGGCACCCACCAGCCATGCTGCCTGAGCTGCATCCCACAACCCGGGATTGCTCCAGAAGGATTCACAAAGGGATTCCTCACAAATGCCTTAAGGCTTCTGAATAAAAGCACAGATGCTGTTTATGCTGTTCTCTAGCATCTTGGTGCACTATATTTTTAAAAAATGATTTGAATCAAAGCTCTCATTCTTTAATTAAACTTCATTTAGCTGCCATCTGCCTTGGATCAAAATGGCTTCATGTTTTGTGACTCTTAATGAGAATTGTTATTGGATTTGTAAACACATGAGCAACAAAAATCCCCCCCAAAACACCAAAGGCTTTGAAAAGTAATAAATGAGAAACATGGCTGAAGCGTTATGATCTGCATCTTCACTCATCTAATTGTAATGGAGTGGCTCCCATTCAGCAGATAATCACATTATACACAAAATCTGAGCGTAGAAATACTCTGCCACTGCAGGATCAAGATTAGGGAAGCTATGAGAATTATAGCTGAGGGAAACTAGTAATTAAGGGTAAGCTGTCATTTTTCCAAAGTGGGAAGGGTCAGTGCTTCTGGGTCACAAGCAAATACAGGCACCAGGGCAAGAGTTTCCCACCCCAGCCATGGAAAATGGATGTGGCCTTGAAACTCTTCAAAATTACAGCAGGAATCAATGCTATTCATTCCGCAAAATATGTCAGTTACCAGAACCCAGCAGCCTCAAAACCCAGCCCGGGGAACCTGGATGTGCCAGGTGGATGCAGAACTCCCTGGCTGAGCACACGGGGCTGGGCACAAGCTGCCCATTAGCACTTGAGGCTCAGAGGTATGCAGAACTCTGTATTATGGATCAGGACACTTACAGAAGAAAACCTGAGCCCAGAGCTTTGGTTCACCCCGTGCCATAGTGGCATAGCCAGTCTTCCCCTGCCCCATTAGATTCACCAGGCTCCAAGTCAAGGATGCTGAGGATGCCAGCAGAAGAGTCTCCTTGCTCAGCTGCCATCGCCCCCATCATTTACAGCCTTTATGATTACACTGAAAATCAAATCATTAGTCCCCAGCGCAGGTTCCATGCCCTAATTTAACTCCACTGCCTGAATTCACCCTTGCCTTTTGGCAGCAACATTAGGGCCTGTGTGAGTGCAGTGCTCCAGTGTCCCATTGTACCAGACCCTTTGCCAACATGCTGAGATGGGTAGCCTCTAACATCCCCATCATTACCAAACTCCGCGACTGCCTTTAGTGTTATGGCATCAGACCTTTATGTTCTTAACAGAAAAAAAGTCAAAATATAATGAGTGTGTTCTCTTAGAAGACACCTATTTGGTGGCATTTGACCTGTGAATAAGCCCCTTTCAGACATTTGGGAAGAGAAAATTGTATTTTTACCTCTGAATCATGTTTCTTTGTTTTCTAATTGGAGACGTTGCAGGTTTGAGAATTAGGGAGAAATAAGAAAGACTCAGTTTTTTATGTCAACTGCTCAGATGTCAAACTGTATTTCTAATTGGGGTCACTGATACAAACTTTGTCACATTTGTGTGCTATCCTACATTTGTTTGGGACTTTGTTATCTCATGTGATCACTTCCATCTAACTCCAGAGCAAATGCATGTCCAGAGCCAGGACCATGATCCCACCACCATTCAAAAACCGTGTGGATGTGGTCCTTAGGGATGTGGTTTAGTGGGGAACATGGGAATGCTGGATTAATGGTTGGACTTGATCTTAAAGGTCTTTTCCAAATGAAACAATTCTGTGATTCTATTGAGCAAGCTTCCTCCCCCATAAGGCATCAAAGTCTCCTAGAAAATCATAGTCATAGAATGATAATCATAAATAGTGAAGGGCTTCACTGGATGAAAATCTTTTCCTGGTTCAGACGCTAGTTAAACACACGCAACACAAAGCTTTTGTACCTTTCCAAGGCCTGGTGCGGCAGAAGACTGGATGGGAAGGCTTGGGGGGATCTCTCATCTTGGGAGGCCTGAAACCTCCTTCCCCCTTAATGCAAACACATTTCAGCTCCAGAGCCAACAGGACTCGTGTGCAGGTGCCTGATGTTCAGAAGGGCTGGTTCCCTCAACTGTCACCACTGCAGTTCAGTACCACTCCTCTGGCAGCTCTGTACATGGATTTTTACAACTTTGATCTAAATTAAATGAAGCATTGAAATGTTTCAGATCTCTTGGTTTCGAGCACTGGTGACATGAAGGACTTACTGAGCAACCAAAGCCTGACAAGGTCTGTCCAGGGGTGCCCTCCTGCCCTTACTCTTATGTATAAATGCTCTTTACCGATACTATATGTAATAAAATAAGTACTTTTAAGAGCAAGGCAACACTTTTTATTTTTATTTAAAAAGGCCTTCATGGCAGGAATATAGTGTAAAAATCATTGGAAAAACTAAAAGGCATTGATACATATTGGAATATACACTTTTTACATAAATTACATTTATTTATTTATTTAATTATCTCATTTGAGGTTCTTATTCGATATTGAGGTCTAATAGTTAATAGGTCCTGGGATCTGGACGTTTAGACCACCATAGTCTAACATGTACATGTTCATGGGCCATTGCTGAAAGAGAGAAAAAGAAGGCAAAAGTCTCTGTTAGGACACAATACAAAACCATGCATACATCAAACCTCTGACACCAGTTGTTGCTCCCACTTTCCAAGTAACAGAAAAAAACCAACCCCAAACCACGAAACTTTACAAAAAGTTTGTATTTCTGCTGTGCTTTTTGGGGAGTTTTATTTTGTATCATCCACAACCAAAACCAAGTCCTGAGGGAATGCAGTTGTATGCATCTCCCTGATTTTGTTTCCTATTTTTGCAGTTTTGTGGCATGCTGGAGCTTGCATCACTCCCAGGACCACGCTGGAGGTATACCAGGAACATCTAGGATCATGAAGGACCAAGAGGCACTACAGGCCCAAGTTGATGCCACCAGCACCTGTGTTTTAACCCAGTAGGGTGGGAGAATTTGCTCAAGCCTTTGTGTGGCTCATGTGCGGATCCCACTAAAGCTGAGCACCCTCGAGGCACACAGCAGAGATGTGGGAGAGCTCCAAAGGGGTGGTGGACACTTTGCTCTGCTGACTTCTCCCAGACAAACCTAGCAGGAAAAGGTGGCCCCAAAGGTGCGTACCCTCCTTTGCCAAACCTGCTTGTGCCATTTTACATCATACTTTATAGTGTTTGTCAGGCAGAGGAGGTGGTGACAGTTCGACGAGAACAAAGAGCAGTATCCTGAAGCAGAAAGATAGGTAGGCAATAAACCCCCCTAATATTTGGAAGGCTTTACCACAAGTGAGATCTGATTTGTTGATGATGTAGATTCCATATTGGAAGAAGAGGAAGAGGAAGACGAGGAAGAGGAAGATACTGAGTTCCCTTCGGAGATCCTCTTCCGCTTTCTTTTGGGAACACTGATGTCCTTCTCTGCAAGGAGAAAGGGAAGGCATGAGGTTTCTGAGCACTGCAAGTGGGCCCTAAATGTGGGGTCTCATCCTGCCTCTCTGACCTCGCCTCCCACAGACCATCTCCCTGCAGAGATCTGCTCAACCTCCATGATATAGCATAGAGCTGCCAGCTTTCCTCACATTACATGTGTGCTCTTGCTTGTCAGATCTCCCTTCTCTACACAGCCACCTATTTTCATAAAACTAATAGGTTCATAATTTTCTCTAGGGCTGTTAATTCTGACACATTTGATTAAAACTGGCTGGAATTTATTGGCAAGACTGGGACAGAGAGAGAAGCATGTTCCCAGTGATCACAGAAACCTTGTTTCCTCAGAAGTTTAAGTGCTAAACAATAGATCAAATTAAGGGCTTTAACCAGCAAATAAATTGCTAATGGTAGAGGGATAATCACATCCTCGAGAATATGTGGGAAGTTTGAGACAAACAGCCCAGTCTTCCTGCAGCTCACAGAAGTGGAATCATCAAGGAGGATGGTTTGCTTCTGAATAGATGCTCAGCCTGCTGAGGGAGGATCTTCTCCCCAGCCTGTCGTGGGGATGTGAGACATTCAAACACCACCTCACAACTCCCACCCATTTTGTCCATGTATTTTCTCTCCTATAAAGCTGAGAAAGCCAGAGATATGTCCTAGCCCTTCCCTTACCTGTTTGTTTGGCCTCGGTGCAGATTTCAGCAAATGGCCTGTGGAGGAGACAAAGGGCGAGTCAGGCAGATGCTGTTTTTTCACCCTGTGTGCCTCACCATGCTGGGACACAGCTCAGACCCCAACTCTGAGCTGCCTCCTCCAACACCCATTTGCATGGAAACAGGACTCAGAGCATCCCCAGTGTGCCCCAGAGGGAAGCAACCTGAAAGAACTCAGCTGGGTCTCTGAGTTTCCTGCCCCCATGTCATGTCCCTTCCCAGCACCATCATTGAAATTGCATAAGAAAAAGTGAGCAAATCAGCCTTGTGAACCCTTTGTTACCACCCATGGGCAAGCACCTCCCTAAAGCACAGGAAAGTGGATGGAGCAGGTCCTCCACAGGTACATGGTGGCACTGGTGGCCTGTGGTGAGTTACCCAGCCCATGGCTGAAGAGGCAAGTACAACACTTAAAGAACAGAAACCTCTCCCAGCACAAAGCTGGGGCAACTTACTGGAGCTGGTTTATAATCACCATCCGAATGCTCTCCCGTGCCTTCAAGATCTTCTCCAGCCGATGAATGTCGTAGGTATTGGGATTTCTGAAAGGGATATCATCTGGCAACCCAGTAACCTCCACAGCATCAGGACTATCCCTGATGAGTTTATAGGGCACCATGACAGGCCGGTTCAAGCCCAGAGCCTCTCCTGTAATGGCAGAGGACAGCATATCAACTTTACCCACAGGTCTCCAGACTCAACCAACAGAAGGACCAAGAGCCCCAGGGGACTTTGGGAAGCCATGGCTGCTGTAATGCCCAATCTTTGCTGCAGCCACATCCCAGGCAGCCATTTCACATCTACCTGCCCAATTTATTATCTGCTTTGTTAGCCACCATTTAGAATCCTGCTAGAAGCCTTAGGTGAATTCAGAGCCTGTGGCTGGGCCAGCAGCAGCAACATGAGAGACAGCCCATGACAAGGGGCAAATGGGAGAGACTTGCCCATTTTCGTTTCCCTCTGGCTGTCAGCAGGTCTGAGGGTCACTGGGGTGGAGATGACAGCCATCCCTCATCATCACATCACATCACATCACATCACATCACATCACATCACATCACATATCACATCACATATCACATCACATATCACATCACATATCACATCACATATCACATCACATCACATCATATCACATCACCATATCACACCACATCACATGACTCCTTCCCACTTTTTGAATGAGTTTATCTCTTTGGCCTCCACAATGTCAAATGGCAATGAAATACCACAATTTAATTCCTTGCTGCATTAAAAGCAATTCCTTTCTGTGCAATTAGACCTGCTGCTCACCTCTCTGGGTACTTCTTCAGTTCCTGTTTGGTGGGGAGCAGTGAACATCCCTCCCTCCTGTGCAGAGGGACAGACCTCCCTTATGACTCTAAGAGTCTACTCCTGCCTTGTGTCTCTGCAGCCCAAAACTTGAAGGTGTGAATGGCCCCTCAGCCACATTTCTGGCTTTCCTCACACTGAGTTTGTACCTGGAACCCACCTGGCATCTTGTGCTCCATAAACAGTGCCAGGACCATGAGAAAGCAGGGATCTGCTGTGGGCTCAGCCCTCCCAATGAGGTGAATGGATAGAGATGCTCAGAGCATGGGCACCAGCCTCCTGGGATGCTGTGCCCATACACTGACACCTCCAGTGAGACAAATCCACCCTCAAAGCAGCACAAAGGCCTTGCTGTGAGCAGCACCCCAAAATAAACAGGGTTGGGAAGGGTGAGCAGGCTCTACAAGAGGAGATGAGAAGGGAGGGCAATGACATTCCCCTCTGCTTTGCTACCAGTTTGGCTATTTTCCTTCTCCCTTAGGCAGTTATTCTGGGGAAAGAAGCAAGACACTCCACTGAAGCTGCTGAGTGCCACTGAGCTGTAAAGCCCTGTGGACTCACAGGTTGACAAATAGCTGCACTTACACAAGCTGTGCCCCTCTGATGGCAAGGAAACAGCCACAAGCAGGGGCAACCCAACCTGCAGTGTCAACATGGTGAGGCTGCTTGGGTTTCTTCACTCCCCCTCACCTCAGCTATTCCAGCTGCTCCTTTTACCAAGGACAGGTGGAAGGGGAAGTTTGCTGGGTGGCACAAGGAGCCCTCTGACCTTTTCTGCTGCAGCTCCAGTAAGCTGCTCCCCTCACGTGCTGCATGTCAGGATGGGGTTTCAGCCTTGCTCCCAGCCTGGAACGTAGGAGCTGGCACAGGGCAGCACATCTGGTACACACACCATGGCTTGCGCCAGATCAGGACATGTTAAAAATGCATCAAAGGCTGACAGCAGACTGAACAAATCCTGCTTCTGTGCTGCATTTTGCCATCCTCCTTCCCTTGCCAAGGATGATCTGTCAACAAGAAGGCTGCAGTCCCATGCAAGACACAGGGATGTCCCCAGGGACAGGCTGTAACGTGGAGCAACAGAACGGAACCTGCACTGCAGCAGCTGCCGTGTTCTTGGGCTATAAATAGTGGCCTTTGGTGGAATTAATTTTAACTACAGCTGCTGTCAGCAAAACTAGTCTCTCTCTGTGATGCATGCAGGCAGAGACTCACCGTATTTTTCATTGAAAAGCTCTTTCACTTGCTCTCGGAGAATCACCTTCTCTCCAAGCCTGTTGGCATCATCCTCATCTGCAAAAACAAGGCTAGGCATGAACACACCTTATTTCCTTCTGAGCCCCTGGAAAACTAATCCTACTGCCACAGCGCAGGGCAGAGTCTGGGGATACCTCAGAGGTGCTGCTCTGTCCTTGCACCCCACAGGTCCTTTCGGAACTGTGCAACGCAGCTCTAAAATGCTGACAGATTTCCATTTGCCATGCACTGCCATGGCTGAGAGCATTTTACATCTACTTTCAGGGGCTGTAATCGACTAGAAAAAATGCAAAGCAATGGATACTCAAGCCCTCAGTGCCATGAATGTTCCCATGAGTGACATCAAGGAATGAGAGAGCACTTTTATAGCTAGGCTCCTAAGTACAGTATTGTTTAATAATATGCCATATAATCAGCTTGGCTTTACGAGCTTTTTTAATTAGCCCCATAATGCTAAACAGTTTCTGCTCCATCCTCTAATTTCAAACAACGTACCTAAGTTAGTTTAGCATCTTCAGGAGGCTCCAGAACAAAAATCTGGGGTCAGTACCAATCCCCTGTGATGCTTTTTTCCCCCACAGGTATAAAGCACCAAGTGAATGAACCTTATCTGCCTCTTGCTGGGGTCACCCCTCCAGCCCTGAGTCAGTTGCAATGTGTGGTGCAGGACCAGCTCAGTGGGGTCTCTTCCCCACATTCTCTCCTTCCAAAGAGGACCTTCACCAAGGCAGGCACCATCACCCTGGCTGGCAAGCCACTAGGTAGACATCATGGAAGCCCTGAATCGTTTGCATTGAATAGGACCTTAAAGACCATGCAGTTCCAACTCCCTGCCATGGCCTGGGATATCTCCCACTAGACCAGATTGCGCCAATCCCCATCCCAGCCTGGCCTTGAACACTTCCAGGGATGGCGCAGCCACAGCTTCTTTGAGCAACTTCTGCCAGGGCCTCCCCACGTTTACAGGGTGGAATTTCTTCACAATATTCCATCCAACCCTGCCCTCTGCCAGTGTGAAGCCAGTCCCCTTGTCCTGTCACTCCAGGTCCTTATTCAAAGTTTGTCTCCAGCTCTCCTGGAGCCCCTTCAAATACTGGAAGGGACTCTAAGGCCTCCCTGGAGCCTTCTCTTCTCAGGCTGACCCCCCCAGCTCTCCTGCCTCTTCTCCATCTGGAAAACAATTGTTTTGCCTGGATATAACTAGGAAAAAACAAAAAGAAGTTTCTGCAAAGAAACCCCAGACCCACACTGTGCTTCAAAAGCAGAAAGGGCAACAAAGCAGCTTGAATGGCATGGAGCAAAAAATAAACAGAATAGGTGAAACTCAAATGTTGCCAAAGAGTTCTGATTTCAAGGTGATGCCTTACAGTGCTGCTCCAGTGGCCACACTGGGCCAGTGGGGGCTAACCGTGTGGGCATCCTCTGTGACTTCCTTGTCATCAATGCTCAGTTCCTGGGCTGCATATATGCACCAATATGGATGTGTAGATGGTAGCAGACAAAGAAACACCAAAATTCAGTGTTCTCACTCATTTTATTCTCTGGGACTGAAAAACTCGGCAGCTCTTTCCTTTCTGCTCATGCTCCTGAGTGCTAGAAACAAGATCCCAAGGGTTTTTTTCCCACCTTGCAGTGGGCAGTACTCACGAATTCTCATCCAAGGACAGAAACAAATATGAAAAACCTGGAACTGAGCATGCATAACAGAGAAGCCGAAGAGGAGGCTCTGGCCAGTGGCACTGCTTCCTGGGGACCTGCCCCTTTGGCCCAAGGCAAGAGAGTTCTTCATGTCCCTGTGACTTTACCTATTTGGATTTGGGAATTAAACAACTCAAGGAAGCCACCGGTGCTCCTGAAATGTGCTGAGTCCTTCACATTAAGCAGGTTTATCCATGCTGCTGGCTTCAGCTCTGTGTTATCTTTTTTGTTTTTAAAAAAAGTAGCCAGTTGATTAACTTTTTTCCCCAGTCCTACTTGCCTGAAGCCAAGACCCCTGGACCCCATAGGCACTTATATACAAATGGTCACGTTTGAAAGCACCATTTGTTTTTTTTCCTGTAGGACTTGTCAGAACTTGATGTTTCTTTGAAAAACACCAAGTTATATTTAGTAAATATTAAAACTGGGGTTTAGGTGTCTGCTGTTGGACAACAGGATCCAAACCACTGCCTGTTCTTCTAGTGACTCAAAAAAAATCCCACAAAACCAAATCCAAGGTATCCCATGGATAAACAATGGTTCTGTCTGTGTTCATGATGGCACGTGCAGAGCCTTGAACCTGGCAGTGAAGCCGTGTCACAGCTAGGCAGGGTATCAGGTCGAGCCTTCCTCCTTCCCATGCCACCAACATCATCCTTGAGTGCTGCTCCAGGCAATGCCCATCCTGCACTGGGCCACTGTGCATGGAGCAACAACCTCCTATTACTCAAACATGTGTCATGAAGACTATTTCATCAGGAAAAATGCCACTGCCCAACACATCCCACTGAAAATGTAGCTCAGATCTCTTCTGCAGACAGTCCCAGACAAATCAAAGAAACACCCAGAAGGACAGAATGCTTTCAGCAGCTGGGATCTGGCTCTAAATCCTAAGAGAATTCTTTCCCCTTCCAGCTTCCATGGCTGCAATTCAGTTACACCCCTGTGCAAACCCAGAATAAATCTTTACTGAGGCTATTCTGCAGTAACTCAGGTTTAAATGTAGTTAGATTTACCTCAACATATATATGTTTTCAAAATGGAGCTATAAACTTGCAGGAGCAGCATCACCTGGATATGCAGCCAGAATTCCAGCTGATGGCACTATGGCTGGATCGGCTGTAGCTATGCCTTGCCCTGCTACAGGTACAGGCAGACGAGTTCTTACTGCTGTACATCAGTCTGCATCTTAAATCCCCGGAGCCTTGATGGCTATGCACCAACCCTGGCCCAGAGTACATGTTAAAGCAAAGCAAAAGAAACCCCAACCTGGATTCATGTAAGCTCTCCTTGTGAATGGTAAGTGGATTTTTAACAAATTACTTGCTGAGACATATGGATGAGCTGAGGAGAACACAGCAGGTTAGTTTGGCTGGAGCAGAACTGGCACCGATGCCCAGGGACTAGAGCAATGGTGCTTAGAAATGAAGAGAGGATTAATAATAACAATAAAACACTGTATTATTCAGTTTGGGGCATCACAGGGAAACAGAGCAGAGAGGAAAAAACAATACCTGAAATTTGGGGTTTTAGACATTTTCATTCCCATATTAAAACGCAAGTGCATTTCTTGTCTGCTACCATCTACGATGCATCAACTGAGCTACGTACCATTCAAGGCAGCGTAGGCTTTTTCCAAGGATGTTATCCGTCTAGGGGCTACAGCGCAAGTTAAAGACAAAAAAAAAGAAAAGAAAGAGAAAGACAAAGAGAGCCATGAGTGCTGCAGCTTGGTCTCTTGGTCACAAACAAGAGCAAAACCAGGGATGCCACTGTCCCTAGCAGCTTAAAATTCCTCTGGTCCTGAGGTCCCTTGGCACAGAGGCAGACATTAAATAACTGCTGAGTGAGTTATTTAGTGTTGAGCTGGGCTCTCCACCTTGCACCAGGACCTGCTTTATTTGAAATGTGCTTGAGCCTGTGAGCATTCCTTGAGTTATGCCACACTCCTGAACAGCTTGAGGTCCACACATGCCCAGGGATGGACAACTTAATGGCAACATTTATGGCAAATGCCAGAGCAGCAGTGCTGTTTGACTGTTCCGTCACCAGAGAAAAATAATCTAAAGGTTAAAGCAGATGAAAAACAAACAGGGAACTTCGAATCAGTTTTGCCATAATGGAAGGAAATGGAAGAAAAAGGAATCCCTAAGGAAAAGCTAGTGCTTGCCACTGACTCAAAAGTGATGAGCGGTATCAAAGAGAAATTAATTTCCAGGGGAAAGCCTGCAGGGATGGAGCTAGGACCAGGATTTGGATGATGGGCAAAAGGAGGAATGAAGTGGCTCATTTTGCTGAAATCACAGCCACAGGGACAGCTGGTGGGGAGATCGGGGCTGCAGTACCAGGGTGAAGAAGGGGCTTAGTGGGGAGGCTCTTGCTGCCAAACTGCAATGCACTGGCACAGGCAAACTGGAGGGGACTGGGGAGGGAGCAGGAGCATGTGTCCAAATTTCCTAAACAGAGGAATAAGCAAACTGAAATAGCTCAAAATACATGTTCCGCATTTCAAGCAGGCTCAGGAAAGCAGTCACTGCAGCACAGCGCTCTGCTGATACCCTGTGTAGGGGAGGAGAGCCCAAAGGAAGAGAAAAACATGGGGTTCTGCCCAGGACAGCTGCATACACTGAGATTTGGGTGCAAACCTCAGACCTTCATGAGCTGGGGCACTGAGCCAGGCTCTGCACCACTGGGCTGAAGGAGGACAAATCCTGCCATAAGTGGTTGCAGCACTGCTGCTCGCTGTCACATAGCAGGGTTCTGCCCAAAAATAAGAAATGCTCTCTGCAGCCTGGTCCCGCAAATCCCTGGTGACACCCTGCCTGTGTGACCACCCTCTGGGCAGCACTTATGCAAAGGGGAAGAGATACAGATGGATTATGCTGATACTGGGAAAACCAAGCTAAAGTCCAAGCCAAGGGGAAACAAGGGCCTGGCATGACTTCTGTCAAGCAGGAATGCAGGCAAGAGTGCAAGCAGACTACAAGCAGTGAGACAGAGACACATAGGCAGCATCTTTCCAATATGGATCAGAACCAGTTTAGGAAGGGCAGCACAGCATTTCCTTTGGCTGGCCGTAACTCAAAGGCATTTGCAACATTTCAGGGGAAGATTTCAAGGTGCTGTTATGAAATCATGCTGGTTAAGAAGGATAGTTAAAATTTCATGTCCTGCTAACCCACATGTGTTGCTCAGCCTTAACCATACCACCAGGCTCAGGGCCACTGTGCTGGGAGGTATGAAGCACATCCCAAAGTCCTGGACCACAGCCAGGATAGACCAGCACTCATCTCACCATGTGACAGTCACCCTGAAAAATTGGGGAAGGGTGTCTCTGAAGGACACAGCAGGATATGAGGGTAGTGGGGAGCAGGAGGGGAGGTAAGGGCAAAGAAATCGTGAGGGCTGAGATGAGCTGGGCAATGCTGCTGCCTTCTCGAAAATGAGAGGATGCCACACGCACACACAAATGGGAAAAGAAGACGAAAATTAGGGAAAGAAAAAGGTGATTGGAATCACAGACAGACTTTGAAGCTTCACAGCTACTGACACTACCTGCTTGAATTTTAACCTTCATAATTATGAATATATATACATACATATATACATACCTATATATATATATGGTCAGTCTGCTTGAACTTTCACCTTCAGACTAGAAACAGTGAAATATAATTCACCCCAGCCCTGGCTTCTCCCACGAGGGGTTAAACAGGGCAGATGGGTGAAGGGAAACGGACATTGACCTCAAAAAGCATCCTGGTGATGGAGCAAGATGTGCTCAACCCCTATCACTGCTTTCCTCTTCTCTTTTTTTCTTGCTAGGAGTTTCCAATGCGAGGCATATCTCATCAAAGTCTTGAAGAGGATTGTGCTTGTGATTAAAAAAAAATAAATATCTAAAAAGGCTGCCTGAATGTGTGGATTTTTTAATTAAAGAACACTGCCTGCCCTACTTTATTAATTGGACTATGGGAAATAATCTATGAGGGTGGTAGGGAGCTTGCGTAATAGGATAGATGGAGCTGGTGTACATTTTCAATCTAAGCACATGAAAATTAACATACAGAAAGATTTTTGTGTGTGTGTGCTAGATTACTTATGCTTGATATTTTTTTTTCAAATGCTCATATTAAGCCGGTTTTGTTCTCTGTGCCTCAGGAAAGAAGAAAAGAAAGAATTAGCAGGGTGTTTGTAGCAGTGGAGCTTCACCTCTGCTCACTCACTCCTATTTAATGCTGAAAGATCTTTCTGCTTTCAAAAAGGAGTTTTGAAGGTCTTTTTGCAGAGAAGAGACCAGACTCTTTTAGCAGTGCTGGAAATCAAAACAAAAATCTCTGGATGCCAGGAGGGTTGTGCTTCTAGGTTAAAGCCCTTAGGGGAGCCACACAGGCGAAATGCTGGTAGCAATGGCCTCAGGGCCATCGTCCCACCTGTGAGCAGCTGCAAACTTGCACTATGGAAGTGGTTTTTTTCCAAACACCAGCTTCATTCCCCCCAGAATCCACCTCCTTCTGCAAACAGCATCCCTGAAGGCACATGGCCCCCAGATGCTTCTGTACCAGCAGCTCCCCCTGTCCCCATTTCCCATTAGAGGAGATACCATCTCAACAGATAAATTACAGATTATTTTGAGAAGAAAGCACGTGAGGTGCTCAGATAACATTGAAATCTTTTTGTCTGTTTCTGTTGCACAGAAAACATCGGACTCCACAAAAGAGAGAGATCCATGGTCCTGAACTTACTGGGAGTGCTCTTTGCAATGCAGGAGGTGCACAACTTAAAAGCAAATTAAACCCCATAATTTAACCTAAGGGCAACTAACATCACTCTAAAGTGCTTTTTTTTCTAAAATTGCATTATATTTCCTCTTTTCCTTAAAATGTGTGCTTATGATCTGATTTCTGGACAAAATGATCCACAAAATCTGTTAATTTCCCTTACATTTATAAAGTCACCTTTCTAGGCTTTCCAGCTTTTAGAGACCTCTGCACTGCCATCCTGTTTTGGAGTAATTTTTCATTTTAGTGATTTTCATTGATGTTGTTTTAATGCCAAGTACATTGCTGCTCTTCATTTGACATGGCAGGGCTTCACTACACAAGACTGAGGTAAAAATGACACTCAAATATAAATGTTTAGTGATCTTTGGCTAATTCACTTTGTTAAGACAGATGAAAAGCAATCAAAGCCAAGGCAGTGACTGTACCACTGTGTTGCCACCATCCACTTTGATGTAATGGGGTGGAAAAGCAAATGACAGGTTAATTGCTGCCAATGGGATTTTTCAGGGATCAAAATACACACAGCTCTTTTTTGGAGGAGACATTCCAGTGGTAGTCTGACTACTAGAAAAAAATTATAACTCCTGGAATTGTCTCTGAAGATTTGACATGTACAGGAAACAGTCTATAACAAACTGAGATGTTAAGTAAGGGAAACACCTCACCTGTGACTACTCTTATTTAAAACCTCAGTGGGAGGAGAGGGAGTGAAGCACCAAGGCTGGCAGGGATGCTGCAACCTGCCGAGCCTGCTCAGTGTACCACAATACACGTAATAAAATACCTCTTTAGGGTTTGTGATAGAAAGGCCAGTCTGTGGGGGGAGCATTCAGCTGGAGAAGGAGGGAAAAAAATATTGTGCATCAAAAAGAAAATCAATTTACTGTCCATCTCTGCTTATCAGGCTTGTAGTCAAGGTAGCATGTTGAAGTATTTGCCTTCTGATGTGCTCCTTTGTTAATGGTGTGATTTGTGTCAGATCAGCACCTCTTAATGTAATTATACCGATTATGGCTGGGGATGGGAAGACAAAATGTGGCTGGAGGAGGAGGTACACAGCCACATAATTCCGTGGAAAACAAGAGTTCTGCAAAACTCACATTTCACCAAGGGCTTGTTTAAGGTCTGGCCAATGTGAGTCGGCACCTTGCTGCTTAGGATCCTTGTTTAAGGCCAAGGTCCACAGAGGTCTTGAGGGATCATTGGCTTCAACCCTACATAACAATGCAGAGGGTGAACACAAGGACCATGCCTGAATTTTTCTGACAGATCTCCTTTTGTTAGAGCTCTAACACCTTTCTGCTCTTCCAAATAAGGGCATATAAATGTTTTCCTCTCGGCCATATTTGTCTTTCCATGGAGACTGGCCAAGGAAATAGGAAGCCATGAATAAAGATGACAAGGTCCTTTGCACCGAACTGTGCTCTACCAACAGCTGTAATTACAGACATTTAAAACTAAGACAGGTTTTTATCCGTGTTTCTGGTGGTGGCTCATTTTTCTGGGCAGCCTAGAAATGTGAGACAAAGCTACTGCAAGGATACATGGTGAAGGACATGGCTCTGGGATGGTGATATGAACAGCTGTGTATTGAGTGCATCCAGGACACCCTGACTTCTTCTATGCCATGTCTTCCCCAGTGTATCTGCACATGGAATGCCCATAAGCTGGAATGGGCTTTCAGTGTCACACTGCTGCAGCCCAACATGGACCATTGTGGTTAATTACCCCTTCCCAGGATCTTCCCTTGCCACCGAACCTGCCAGCTCATTGCAATGCAGATTTATTTTAAGAAAACACTTAAGAAAGTGGATGTCTCCCCTAGATTAGCTCTTGAAAGGAAACAGCAGCAGTACCAATGGGTGATGCTAAGGCGCTCTGTCTCAGGCAACAAATGCACCAAACAACGACAAAATCAAAGTGGGAAGCCCAGGAAAGTAAATCGGGCCAACCTTCTTCCAGCTGATAAACTTATTGCTTGCCATCCACAGTTTACAATTCCCTGACCACCACTAAACACCTGGCAAATGCATTGCTTAGGCAAAAAGGCATAATCTCTTACCGGGTTTAGGGATGAGTCCTTGAAAAGGCCTGTGAAAAATAAGGAAAAAAGGAGATTTAAAATGAAATGGTACTGTGAAGCCAGCAGTCATGGACTGAATACCCTCCTATGGCCCAAGGAGGGCTGGGGATCAGCCCTTCCTTCACATGCTGTGGCACGACTGAGACCGGCAGGAGCTCTTGTGGGGATGAGGTCCCTGCTTGGGGCAGCATGTACCTTTGTTGGTAAGAAAACACGCAGTATGGTCCAGCATGAGGGTGATGGAGCCACTCCTAAGTCCCCTTTTTATCCTGTGTCACCTTAGTGTGATACACAGCCAAAGTGCTTTTCCCCTCCCACTTGTGTCCATCCCCTTTGGGTGTGAAACTCAAGAGGACCATGCCATGAACAGGCAGTGCTAAAGCACTGCCCTGCATTAGGAATAATCTGTCTCATACCTCCTAGAAAAGGGACTGGGATTTCTCTGCCTGCACATCAAACGCAGCAAGCAGACTGTTCTCCTGCCAGTGCCTTCCCCACCATCTCCCCTGGCAGTGGATGGGAGGAAAGAGCAGGAGTGGCTATTTCAAGATGGTCTCCTTCTTTCTGTTGACCCTGTCAACTTCACTGATGCCTTGAGGGGCTGGAGGCATTTACACACCTGCCCCAATGGGGCTGCAGAGCAGGGGGTGCATTTAGGTGGGCTTTCTCCTCTCCCCCTCTGCAGGGTGGCTGACACTTCTCGCCATGTACCTCGTCACGGTGAACTTGATTTTATCAGCGACGGCCAGTATCCTCTCCAGGTTCTGTGAGCCGAAGGTGCAGGGCTTCCTGAATGGTATCCCAGGGGGCAACCCCTCTATAATCACCGACCCTGGATTGCTCTTGATCCGCTTGTATGGCACTTGCACAGGGTATTTAATCCCCAAGGCTTCACCTGGGAGGGAAGTGAGTGCTAAGTAAGCTCTGGCTCCATCCCTACTCCCACGAAGGTACTGCACAGTGTGGGCTGGCTGCTCGAGGCACCAGGTCAGCATTAGATCAAGGACCAACACTTTCAGGCCGCCTCCACAACGGCAGTAGAGGGGTCCCAAGACAGGCACATGTGCAGCAAAGGTGGTGGGGCCAAGGAAAGGCACCATCCTGCACAATGATGCCTATGCACTGCAGTGAGAGGCATGGAAAGCTGCTGCTCTTGGTTTTGGGACATTATTTGGAGATAACCCCATAGGCATGTTCCCTCTCTGAGCTTTGGCTGCAAGACTGAGGCTACACATTTCCCTGTAAGTAGCTGGAAACCTGAACAGGAAACCTTGCCTAGAAAAGAGTGCCCTGGTTCCAGCCAGGGCAGGGTTAAGTTCTGCAGTAAGCAGGAGGGGCCTGGCTAGGTCCTGGAGGTTATTAGGTCACAATGTTGCTTGGTCTGTTCATGTGGGTGTGGTACCTAACCCTGTATATACTCCCATATATGAACCATGCGCTCCTCGTGGTGCCCTTTTTCAGAGCAGGTAGAAGGATCAGAATTGCTTTGTTGCTGTACTGTTTTATATCAGCTTATGACATGACAACATCAAGGGCAATGAATTGTCATTTGGGATGTGTGTTCAGTGTTGCTCTCCTGCCCTGCCCTTGGATGCTAGTAGCCTCAGGGAATTCTTTAATAATCATACTCAGCCTGTGGGGGAATGGGAAGCCGATTGTCTCCAGCTTTTCACCCCCTTTTTCTCCCTCAGTCTTGTTATAACAGCTTTTGAAACTTTTGAATTCCCTTTGGATGTTAAGAAAAGCATGTTCTTGTTGCTAGCTTTGCCAGGTCTCCTCAGTGCTGTCCACATCACAAGGTAGAGTTACAAAAGAGATTTTTAGGATGGTCCTTCAGAGATCTACCCTGAGGGTGGATAGTCAAGAATGGTGGGAAAAAATGGGCCAGGTTTGAAGGTTTACTCTGCTCCAATGGTTTAAACAGTCACCTCTGTACAACTAAAGGACCCCAATAAAGTGGTAGAATATTTTGAAAGAAAAATGCTGTGCCAATTCCACAGAGGCATAAAGTTATGTGGTGTGCTGGGCCCTGGCTATTTATCAGACACTGCTCCATACTAGGCAGACCTCAGGGGGAGAAGGAAAGCAGACCAACAGGCCACTCAAACTGCAGCTGAACCAGAGGAGCAACCCATGCCAGGAGCACTGGCCCCTGTACAGAAGAAGAAATCCAAGACAAAATCAGTTTTGCTTAGTGAAGGATGAAGAGGAAGCCTTTCTCCTGTTCTCCTCAGAACAGGAGAAAGGCATGGCCAGAGATAATTACCCAATCCTTATCCCTGGGTGAGCTGCAAGATGTGCAGAAAGATTTCAGCTGCCAGTCAGGAGAGCCCCTGGTGTCCTGGCTACTCCAGTGTTGGGATATTGCGGCCCATGATATGAAAATAGGTGGTAGTGAAGCCAAGCAACAGGGTTGGACCCCTGTCCCAGGATGTTGACAAGAGCATTGACAAGGGATTGGGAAGAGGACAGAAACTCTCAGCTTCTGGAGGCAACTCCTACAAGCATGAGGGAAACGTAGTCTCTCAAGGGTGATCTAATAGTGCGCCCGAGCAGGTGGAGCACCATGCAGAATGGTATCCAGTACCTGAGAGAATCAGCAGTGCTGGCAGTAATCTATAGAGATTCAAATAAGGAGCAGTCCCCTGTATGAGGTCCAGTGCACACAATCCATGTGACAGAAGATTGTATGGAGAGTGCCATTGTCATACACCCACTCATTGGCATTGATGTCAATGAAAGGAGGAGGACAAACAGTGCTTCCGGTGACTACCCAGCTCCAGCACTATGAGAATCATCCTTTTTCCTCCCTACTGACCCGCAGCTTGGCTGTGGGAAGACTGTCCAAGGCTGTTAACAGACTCAATAGATTTAAGCAAACTAGAGAGGAAGTGTCCTATGCCCCACCAGTATGGACCAGAATCTCTGCCCTTGGGAGCAGATGCCCTGCTGCGTGAGAGAGAGGATATACATCACAAGG
>WBMV01008396.1:1453725-1561572 GCA_013396655.1 Campylorhamphus procurvoides | reverse complement strand
TTTGTCCCAGGACGCAAGTTGAGTTTCTGTCATGCAAATAAATAAATGGGAAAGGGCTCTCCTGCGGAGGGCGGGATCTTGTTCATCTGTCGGTGGAGTCGAAAATCCTGTTGTCATTTATAGGATCGTCAGCCGGACCTGGAATATTTCCGGCCAGTTCTTTATTTCAATATTTATCCACTACCTTCCCCAAGGAAGGCACCCACCATGGAGCTGCTGCCGGGGAGAGATGCATCATGTCTGCTGTGGGGTCGTGGAAAGGGTAGAATAATAAAACTGTGATCCGGGAATTATTTCCATGTCTGTTTGTGAGTTTTAATAGAAGTGTCCCATCAAATAGTAATACTCGGGCCACCTTTAAAAAAAACCAAGAAAAAACCCAAAACCCCCCAAAAATGTGCTCCAGAGAGTGTTAATTGATGGTCTGTATATATAATAATCAGTCTTTGAATTAAGAAAAAACCCCCGACCCAACAGAAATCGAACTAAATATAACCAGCCTCGAACAACCAAAGTCAAGGGTAAAAAAAGGAACAAAATACGGTTTGTCTGCTTTTTTTTTTTTTTTTTATTGCTATGGTGTGACTAAATCGAAATACAAAATACAGGCGGAGAAACACGGAGAAATTCTGCCACGCGGTTCCTGCGCGGGGCCGCCGCGTTCGGGCGCGCTTTCCGATGTGCGCGGTGCGCCCCGACAGCCCCCTCGTGAGGAGCGCTGGATGGTTATTGCTATTTTTAATTTCCCCATGTTTTAAATTTTATTTTATTAAATTTCAGTTTTGTTACAGTTTCTGTTATTTTAATCAATTTCGATTTATTTTGTTTTATTGTCCCTCCCAGGCCAGGGATGAGGGGGAAACATTCTCCCGAAACCTCAGGGGTTTGGGCGGCATCGGAAACCCACGCTGCAGCCGAGGCCAGGGAAAGAAGCATCCCGGGGGCAAAACGGGCGTGGACAAGCAGCCGCAGCTTCGGGTACCCTCGCACGGCGCAGCCGGGCGTGGGATGGAGCTCAGGCTGGGCTGGCTCAGGGATCCGGCTCCCGGTCCCGGTCCCAGTCCCGGTCCTGCGGGGCGGGCGGAGGCTCCCGGGCACCACTGATTGGCTCAGCTCTCGGCGCCCCTGTTGGCACCGCCCGGGAAGGTCCCCGAGCATCCTCCCGTGGGATCGGTGTGCCCTGCGGGATGGCAGCTCGTCGGGTCATTGAGTCATGTGCCGGTCAGGGCGGTTCCCGCGTCCCTCAGTTTCCCCGGGGGGCAAATTTGGGTCTGGAAGCAGATGAGAAAGCTGCAGGTCGCAGGATAGGTGCGGAGCTGATGTCAGACCCAGCCTGGGCACAATGCGCTCTGAATTTTGCGTTTTCAGCGTCTCCAGGTCTACCGTTGTGGCAGCCTGGCTGCCGTAGTGGCTGCCATTTGCAAATACAGAAAAACAAACCCAAAACAACATGTTTTAGCTTCTGAATTTGCAAGAATAGATATATGTAGTAAAGCAGGTATGTCCTCTGCATTTCATAATAAGAATAAAACAATTACCCACATTTGCAGGAAAAAAATGTGAAAAGCATAGGCAGAAAGAATGGTCTTGAGGCTGAAGAAAAAATAACTCCTTTAAAGTATTACTCATTGAGAGGCTTGTTTACTCAAGGGCCAGAGATATTAGATGACAAGATTTCTCTGTTTTATTTTCTATGGAAGAACTCAGGGTTTTTTGAGTGAAGTTGAACAGGGAATAATGAAAGGCTTCATTTTGTGAGTGAAGAACAGAACATTACTTGCTTGTTGGAATTCAAGATCCAAGGAGAATAAATACACTGAGATGACTTTTGGACACTATTAGAAACTAGTCTAAGCATTTTGGAATTTGGTCTTTCAGTTTTTAAAAAAATGCACACTCAGCCTCAGCTATTACTGTAAAAGCAATTGATTTCAGTAACATTCCATTTTTTAAATTTGAGAAGGAGTTTTGATGATTATTGACTTGCCCTATATTTCTATGCCTGATCGTAGAAACAACATCCAGAAGTCTGGGTGCATCTGGCAGGAGGTGCAAAGCATTGCCAAGAAGCAGACTGGGAGGATCTTGAGGATCTTCAACCAAACTTGGTTTTGGTACAAAACTCTGCCACACATCTTACTAGTTAATCTGTGTTTACTGTTATGTCCATTGCCTGAGGGTGCACATGGGAGATGAATGGCACTGTGAATGACCAAGCTATAGGGCAGGGTCTTACAGACCAGGGATCTAGGTCTTAGTCCTCTAAACTTGCTGAATGAGTTTAAACACAGTCTTCAGTTTACAGCTTTAAACAACCCATACAATTACCTGGTTTTGCAAAGGTATTGAACACCTGCTCTCCCCAGTGAAGCTAGTGGGGCTGATGTAAAATCTGCCAGGTTCATTGACATATAAGTGAGACAGATGTGGTCTGCTATAAGGCAAGCATATTTAGATTTTGAACTGGTTGCTAGTGCAATACTCAGGGAGGACTTCAGTTTAAGTAGTGAAATGGCTCTATATACTTAGAGGAATGTAATTTCAAAGCCTTTTGCCCTGAAGTCTTGTTTTAAGTATGCAGACACACAGACGTGATCTGATCAGAAGGTTCTGCTACAGGTATGAAAACGTGTTTTCTTAAGGACCCCTTTCTACCTCTGCAACTCTGCTGTGGCAAAGAAATGTTTTATTGATTCAAAATGAATTTGTTTAGGTGTGCCCATGATGAAAACATTTTCAGGGGACCATTTTTCTTTTTTTCACTGGAAGTTAGGTGCTTGGAAATGCATTTTGAAATAGTCATGGTATTTGTAATTTCATGGTATTTGTACTTTCAATAAAAATAGAACCCACTCACCTGTACTTGATGAAGTGAGCAGCAAGCCTTGGATTCATACTTGCTATGCAACAGCGAGACATGAGGATGGGAGAAAATCTATATGCACTTGGCTTCAGGTCAGGGAACAGTGGAGGTCAAGGATTCTGTCTAAAAAGAATAATTCTGAACTTGACTGTGAGCAGTTACTTTCTGAATTTTCACCTGAAGGTAAAGATCGACATGTCAAGGTCATGTTCAAACTCACTGGAGTTCATTGGAGTGTAGCAGATAAAATCTACAAGCAGCAAAAATGCTTTCAGGTATACTCAAAGTCAATGGAATGAGGAATTCTACACAGCATGTAAAATGTTTTAAACTTGTATTTTACATGAAACAGGAGAAATAAGTTTCTTAGCAACTGAAAAAAACAGCTAAAGAAATAGATCACTAGATCTGAGATATATATTTATCTGTGTTTGAACTGATATTCTGAAATATTATGGAAAACTATAAACAAAGTTCACAAGGCTTTTATGTAGACTTGCAGCTATGTGGGGCTTTTTGATGTTCAAAGTTTCATACATTTTTACCTGTTCTGCTTTGGAATGTATTATCCTGTTTCAAGGGTAACAAAAAGGCTTGTATTTTTATTCTTTTTTTTAGAAATTATGGACTGCTTGCTCCTGAAGAGAGTGGTTTGGTAGGAGGTAATTTGAAATTCTAATCTGAAACGGAGTAAATGTGATTTAGAAAGATGACATCAATAGACTAAGGTTCAGAGTGCTAAGGAATAATTCATCCCTGTTTTGCTGTTTGAATCATTTTAGTTTCATTGCAAATGACTAAGCAGTTGCGAGGAGAAGACTTTAGGAATAATGAGGGGAGGTGAGGCCTTTATACTCCTTTGTAGTTTGTAAAATCCAGTGGTGAGTCAGAACAGCTGAAGCCTGTCTCCTAGCTTTGGTTCTTGTACCAGGCAATTTTTTTTGGTCTCTGTTCAGAAAATTGGAGGATGGAAAATACATTTCAGTTCTTAGTATTATTTATCTGTGTAGAATTTCCACTTACCTATTTTCAGTACTTTAAACTATGCAGTAGCTCATCAAAAGAAATAATCAAAAAAGGAGACAGTATAGCTTTTTAGTATAGTTATTGAAGAATCAAAGAGACTGGATGTCCTGGGGTTTTCAGAGGTACTCTACTAAAGATCCTGCTAGCTACAGCACAGGGCTGATATGTCCTGTTGAGAATGCACATTGGCAGCTAAACAGCAACTTAAAACTGTGTGTGAGTGGCTATACGACTGATGAGTTTTGCTTGCTATCTCCTGAGAGAGCCCCTCCTTATAGAAACAAGCAAACCTGACATTTTTTTGATAGAAACAAAGGACTCTGGGGACCTTCAGCCTCTGGTCTGAGTTCAGGCAGCATTGTAGTTGCAGCTCACAGCCCTCTGTGGCCCACATTGTCAGTTGTCTTTGTCAGTGCCCATAAGGAAAGCTACTTCAGCTTTGCACAGGCCAGAACTCACTGCATCAATACACTGAAATATTGTGATATATCTTTCCCTTTCTGTTTATCAAGCAGACACTGAATTTAATCTCCTTTTGTTTTTTGTTGCTGACACCCAGCTAGTTAAGGATAAAGTGTTTTGGACAAAGCAGAAGGAGGAAGCAAAATAATTTTTCAATGCTTTAGTGTTACAGACTTACATGTAAACAGGTTTATTATACGACATTATTTCAGTGGTTCTGTAACAGATTGTATGTTAATGTCAAATGAGGCAGTTTAACTAGTGATGAAAGAGAGTTAAGTTCCTGAAGGAGTTACTTTTAGTTTCATGTGGGACAACAAAGTTCCTTAAGCTTGAGGCAGTCTGGATTGGTTTTAGTATATGCCTCTGTGCTTTGCTATGATCTTCAAAAATTTTAAAAAGAGATAGAGAACACTTAGAATTTCAGAAATATATATATACTTTTTAATCGAGTAATAAATAGGAAAGAAAATATGAATTAAATTTATTGGGAAAAATATCTCAGGCTTTTAACATAAATAGTGAACGAAACAAACAAAACCCCCACCTTTGTAAGGCTATATATAAAACAGTTGAAAAATATAGTTAGCAAATTAAAACACTATACAATGATGCAGAGAAGTAGTCATCTCAAATATTACATTCAAGATCTATCCTTAATGAGAAGAATTTATGTATAAAACATAACTCATCTCTGATATGTGCATCTCTTCCACAAAGGTCCTATTCACCACACTTCAGATGGGACCTTCCTGCTTCTTGCTTTCAGCTTAGTGTTTTGGAAATAAGGGAATTTTAATGTGATCCAGAAACTAATAGTAAATGAGAATCCATAGTTAGGATTTTGTCAAGTGGTTCTTTTAAAATGCTTGTTATATTTAAAGTCAAGCTGCACATTTGTAAAACCAGGAATAAATTTCACTGATTAAGATGTATCATGTAAGAAAAGGAACAGATCCTTTGCTTTTAAAATGCCGCCTTCTTTTATACAGCAGATGGTGCTAGATTGTGAATATATGTCAATTTGAATTATTTATAGTCTGAAGAATATATGGTGAAAGACATGGCATGTACAATGTTCAGATAGACTACATAGCAAAGTGATCTTTATAAACTCATTTGTTTTGGCACAGTCTTCTGTGGTGTGCATACTTTTCCTGATGTCTCCTCTGCACACTTCCAAGACTTTCGGAATTGCTCTCTATTGTGTTTATGAAAGATACCAAAACTAACAAGGAATTGAGTGACAGAATTACAGTCAGTTCTAAAAGGTACCTTTTAGCTAAAGAATAGATATAGTAGAGGCAATAGGAGTTCAGACAAACTTCATTTGTCTTTTGTTCTAGAGCCTTTGCCAGCAGCATCCCAAAAGCATGGCAGTCTTCCCAACTCAAGTCTGTGTGTTAGTTCTGCTGGACTTAGCTTTGGCAGGTACATCCATACTACTAAAAAGACTAAATAAATAAGCAACCACAGAAGGGTACATATTTAAACCCACACTTAGATTGCCCCTCAATAGTCCTTTGGGCTCACCTAAAGTTCCTATCTGCAGCCTGGCATCTAAAGTTGCTAGAGGTAAAAGAGCTGCAGAAGTGACAGTGCACAACTATCAAAGCACAGGATGCCACATGGCTTCTAACGTTATCCTGCCCTTGTGCTCTCCTGCCTCCATCCAGTGTGAGCCATTGTCAGAGTACAGTCAGCTCTAGTCACATCACCTGTACCTCAGCATAATTGGATTTGTTGGCTGAAGCATTACTCAAGGAGCTCAGTGTCTGACTCTTGAGAGATTACAGTGGACATTTGGTGTCTAAGTTTTCAGGGATCTTTTGAAAATTTCAGATGCAACAGTATGCAAAATAAGCTGTTTTGTTCCTGACAGTGGGAACCCTTGTTAGAGTCTGCTAGCTTAGATCCTGACTTCTGCTTTAGGAGGGCATAAATCAAGAGGTATATGAAGTTATTTGCTTTATCCAAGGCTTAGAAGATGAAAGAGTCAGTGCTATTGCGGTCTTTCCAGGGGCTCTTCCTGCAATGGAGAAATACCCTTTTGTGATCCTTCAGGTGTTGATTAGAAATTCAACAGAAAAATCCTTCTGGTCAAACACTTGGGAAAACTAGTATAATATTTACCAAGACATTTTCAAATATCCCCTCAGAAAGCATGTCCTGAGATCAGTGTTGCTTTTGAGTGGTCAGTACCTTGTTAAGTATGAAGAACTATTATTATTAAATTAGTGAAGTAGAGATAAATGAGGTTTTCAAAGAAGTGAAAGAATGTTTAATGCTATCAAAGAAGTGGTTACTAAAGAAATTGCAGGAAGTTTAATCACTAAACCGCAGCTCATGTCAGTACATCCAGGTGTTACTGAAATTGCTCCTAAGTGAGACCTGGATAACAATAATGGCATGATTATTTAGTGACTCCACAGATGGGAAAACAATATGAAAAATAGTCCAGAGACTTGGATCACCTAAGTAATTTTCTCATAAAGACAATTAAAGTTTTATCCAAGTTCATATCTTATTTAAGATTTTAAATATCAGTGCATCAGTGCGAATGTTTATGGAAACATCTCTTGTGTTTTAGCTTCCCGCATACAGTTCAGACTTCTTGTTTCAAGGTCTCGTTCAAATTAGCTTCTGTCTGTCTTTCTTTTTTCTATCTTCTATCCCATTTCTTGCTTATCTTGCCTTTCTCAAGCCTAACCCTTTTCCTACTCTCCACCTCTGATTTATTTTCTGGTAATATTTTATTTATTTATTATGTGAAATTTTGCAGGTTGTTAGTTAAAGCCTTACGGGGCCACAAGCATCTTGTTTTCCCTAGTGAAGAGGATTAAAGTATAAAAAGAAAGAAGTCACAAAAGAATAATGTGCCATTTCTGTGTGCTCTATATGAAACTTGACTGAATACTGAGAAATAACTATATGTAAGTAAAAACTCTTCTTGGTAAAGAGTTCTTAACCATGCAATGTACTCATATTGGACCCTATTGAATTGTTAATAATGGAAATGCATCTTATGCCCCCGACCAGGCTTTTGTCAGGCTTGGCCTTTGGGGACAGGGAAGGTGTCAAAGAGACTGAATCAAGCAGAAGAAAACAAAGTTATGAGAAAAATGATCAGTAATGATGTTGAGCTAAGGCTAGTTGTGCCATTGCTGTTGAAGAGTTTCAGCACCATATGACTGAACTCTGGATGTCATATGTGAAAGATTTCTTCAATCTTTAATAGAAATTAAAGAAGTAAGACAGCTTACTTCAGGGTTCTTTTAGCAGAATTAGCTAGTTTTTGCTCTCAACTTTAGTTAGTTCCTTAGTAGAATTTATCCTGAGCTTTAGCTCTTTAGTAGAGTTTAAGTTGAATTAGCTATTCAATAGAGTTAGCTCTTTTGAAGAAGCCAGGCCCTTTTGTAGTCCTCACTTGGGTTAAGTTTTAAGTCCTGACAAGCAGGATATGTAAATTTTGGCCCTTTGTGTTAATACACAGATTGACTTATCTAAAATCAACTTGCACTTGCCCCTTTTCATCTATATCTGAACCATTTTTAAAGTAGTTTTCTTTTTTTTTTTTCATGCCAGATGATCTCTTTCTATATTTTTCACTGCAAAATATTCCAGAATGTCCAATGACATCAAAATCAAACATTTTGCTCTGGTCTTGGATAGGAACTAGCAGGGTCCTGTGTGGGACTCTCCAGCTTTTCTAAACACTGTTTAAACAATTTTAATGCTGTTTCTAAAAAAATGTTATATACCCAGAAGAATTTCACTTCAAACATGACTGCAGTGACCACCTTTTTGTTATAATTCTGATTTTCTGAGATGGCTTCAAAATTAGCCTACTCAGGAAGATGTCTTAAGCATGCGCAATAATGAAGCACAGTAAGCCTGAAAGATTAATTTTCAGTTCTACCCACCTACAATTCCAAGCTTTGCTTTTTGGCCATTCCTGGTTGTCCCCATAAGAGGTGCTCATTCTCCTGTGTAGATTCAGTTAGAAAAAAAATTTTCTTAGGAAAAGTTTGGGGAATTTTTTTTTTTATTTTTATTTTGTTAACAGGGAAGCTTGATTAAGGTTGTTCTAACAGCCTGGTGTGTTTCCCTCCTCCCCTCCACCTTCTCTGTCTAGGCAATTAGTCCTCAGGTTTAATGTCTCAAAAGAAGAGATCTGCCTCTTGTGGAATATGTTTCCTTTGAAGGACATCTCCAGATATTGCTATGTTTTCCTAAGCCTCCTGTCCTCAGCTCAGTGGATTAAGTCTGACTCTGTCTCTAAGTAGCCAACTTCAGGGTATTGGAAATGGAGAGGCAGATATGAAATGAATTAGATAATTATGGTGTATTAAAGGGGTATTAAGAGAGCCTGATCTTTGCCCATGATCTCTTTGAGTAAGAATTATGATATCAGACTACAGTAGAGGTTTCTGGCAAAAATAAAATACATCTTATTTGTTGACATGGGTCTTGTCCCTTGAATCAGCGCCTTGGGGAAGGACCTTAGCTTCAGGATTCAATCAAACATACACTAATCAGAGAAGGCCCTTGATTCCCCACCAGCCTTGGCCATGTCCCTGGGTAACAGCAAGCACTGCTGATGTGGAGCCAGGCTCTAGGGCTTCCTCTGAGGAGAGGGAGCCTAGGCCTGAGGGCACATGCTGGGGAGATGACAAACGAACACCATGAGATGTGACAGTGTGCCACATCCCTTCGGGAGCCTCCTCAGTTGGGATAAACTAGTTCTATAGAGCGATGTTCACTGCTTTCTAAATCTTTTAAAAAATGGAACACAAGGGGAGAGCAATGAAAATGTTGATAACCCACTGATCTCTCGGGTTCTCAACAGTCCTTTTTCCTAGCGCCTGATTTGTCATAAAAAGCAATGACATGTCTCTTATATGGGCTGTGAAGGATGCCCAGGAGATGGAGGCTTGCCAAGTGTGCAGTAAGACCTCACAGGATAGGTGAGACATGTTTTGGGACATGACTGGCAGCCTTCCAAAGTGCCTTGCAGTGTGGATTGAGAAGGAGGATGTAGTCTTGGAGTCGCTCACAGGGAAAACTCAAATTAACAACCTCATAACATCAGAGTGCCTGACAGGATTTAACATCTGGTATATTTTCAGTCAGCAACTAAGAGCTCCATTTCCCAACACTCTTAAAAATGTTATCTTTTTGAGATTTTATTTTACCTTACCACAGGAAGGAGTGGTTTCTTGACTTCTCCATTGCCTCAGTTTTATCTTGTGTTCAACATAACTTAGTTGTGTTTTCACAGACTTTCACCTTTATATCAGATACAACCTTAATTTGTTCAACAGTGACCTGGTTTTGCAATTTATGGGTTTCTCACAGTAACTTTCTCTCTGCCTTTGCCTTTCAGTTCTGTGTACTATTATTTATAATCCCTTTAAAACTTACAGTCTTGTTCTGTGACCTTTAGAAATCTAAATGAGAATCATCTAAGAGGTATTTTTTCAATTTTGCGTTTCTGATCCTTATAATAAGTGGATTCTGCATGTCTGACTCAGCAATCTCAGGTGTGTTAAATGATAAAAAAAAAATCACCAATATGAGATTTTTAAAGAAACAAAATCTTGTCTTTTAGAAGTATCATTTTTTTTTATTTTATTTTAGGATCTCATGTTCTTTGAGTTTCTTTAGCACAATCTAATAACCACATTCTTCCCCCACTGCACTGTAGGCTATTGAAAGTCTAGAATCTTTGAGCAAACAATAGAAAAGTATAAAAAACCCCAGCTCTTTTGCAAACTGCTAAGTCTGCAGGATCGACTGTTCTTTTCTTATTTGCCTCTTTATGCTTGTTTTCTTCTAGTTTTAACCTCTGGCTTTACTTTCACTCCTGCCAACAGGAAATGCTCTTTAGTAGTCAGGAAGGAATGCTGTCAGTCAGCACTCATAGTTATCAGGTGGGCTCACCCAGGGCATCAAACTGGAGAGGCTCTTGTGAGGGGATCCCACAGTCAGTGCTGAGCTGTGGGGGGGGATGGACTGGCACGGTAGCTCAGTGATGAATGAGGGAAATAACACTCCCATCATCAGCAGCATTCAGTGCCTTCGTCTCTCCTGTCCCCCTTTCATCTTAAAGGAGGAACAAACTTGATCCTTCATGGTTCCTCGCTGTGCCTCCCATCCTAGCTCTCTTTCACAGCAGCCCTGGGTCCTGTTCTCAGTGGGAAGCTGTTTTTGCCATAACGAAGTGTGGGACCATTCAGGAGGTCACCAAGTCCAGCCTCCTGCTCACAACAGTTTCAGTGCAGGGCCATTCAGTCCAGGTTGCTCCAGGCTTTGGAGACCTGGTAAATGCAGTGGAGCTATGTTTGATGATAGTTAGAAGAATGAGAACAGAATCTCTTGCACAGTTCTTTATCTTGTTATCAGCAAGGCATCTGACACCATCTCTTACAAAACATTCCAGAATGTCCAATGACATCAAAATCAAACATTTTGCTCTGGTCTTGGATAGGAACTAGCAGGGTCCTGTGTGGGACTCTCCAGCTTTTCTAAACACTGTTTAAACAATTTTAATGCTGTTTCTAAAAAAATGTTATATACCCAGAAGAATTTCACTTCAAACATGACTGCAGTGACCACCTTTTTGTTATAATTCTGATTTTCTGAGATGGTTTCAAAATTAGGCTATTCAGGAAGATGTCTTAAGCATGCACAATAATGAAGCACAATAAACTTGAATTATTCAGTTTCTATTCTACCCATCTACAGCTCCAAGTTTTCCTTGATGCCCAACACTGGAAAACCAATAAAGAATGAATTAGATAAATGGAAAACCCTCTGGACTGGTGATCTTAAAAGGTTGTGATCAACCATGTGAAGTCCAGCTGGAGGCCTGTCACTAGTGGTGTGATCCTAGAGGCCAATAATGGTCATCAATAAAATCATCATTAATGACTTGAGTGGTGGGGTAGAACCCATCCTTAGCATGTCTGCAACTGATACAAAACTGGGAGGAGTCATTATAGACCAGATGGTTGTGCTGCAATTCAAAAGGACCTTGGCAGGCTCAAAAAATAGTTTGAGAAATGTCTCATTAAGTTCAACAGAATAAAATGTCACATCGTGCCGCTTGGAAGGAATAAATTCATGCACCACTACATGCTGGGGACCAACTATTTGGAAACTAGTTTTACAGGAAATTATTTCTGAGTCCTGATTGACAACAAACGGGATCCAGGAGTGTGCCCTAACAGCAAAGATATCCAACAGCCTCCTGGGCTGGATCAGACAGACCATTACCAGCAGGGAGGTGATCCTTCCTCTTTACTCAGGCTTGGTGAAGGCCCAGTGTCAAAGAGACAGGGTCTTGCTGGAGAGAGTAGTATGAAGGGCTGTGAAGATGATTTAGAAAATGGAACATCCTGTGTAGTAGAGGCTAAAAGAGCTGGGGTTGTTCAGCCTGGAGAAGAAAAGGCTCAGGAGGATCTGACCAATGTGTACATATGCCTAACAGAGGTGAGTAAAGAAGGCAAAGCTGGGCTCTTTGCTCTGGTGCCCAGTGACTGGAAGACACAATGGGTACAAACTGAAGCAGGAAATGGAGTGATCATGCAAAGGTCCACTCTGAACACTCATCTTAAAACTGCAGTCTGGCAGTTAGGTTCAAGGCAAGCATTCAGATTTTTTAAAGACAACCATAACCTCATTCTTCATATTATATACACATTATTTTGTTTATGATTTGCCACCTTTCATTTTATTTTTTTCTGTGACTTGCTTATATTATATAGGCTCTACTTTCATAAAACTTCCCTCTCTCTTGGCTGCACTTACAGGTGGGTATGTTGTGTCAAACAGCAAGTACAAAGTCCCAGATATTGCTTATTCCAGTTAAAGAAGACTGGTAAAAGTTTCAATGCAAAACCAGACATGTAAATAAAATGTATTTTGTGATCAAATAAAGAAAAAGACATTAATTTGTAAATTAATGTTGTGTTTGATGTGAACTCAGTGAAGAATCCATGAGGTCCATGCAAGTCTGTGAATACTTTTTCAGGTAGTCACATAATTGTAATATTTAGTATGTGCATCATAGAATTTTATCAATAATTTGTGATTTTTTCCCCTACAAACAGACTCAACATCTGTAAGACCAACTTCTGTGCACTACAGCAAATAGTGGGGACATAGTCACAGGCAAACTTAAGCTACTACTATGAATTTTAAAATGCAAGATTAAAACTATTGTGATAAATCACTAAGATGTACATAATTTTGCTCCAATCTTTTTTATGCCATAACAAATAAGCAACAGTTTCACAGAATTCAAATACTACATATAATAACAAAAGAAAAAGCAAGGCAACAAAAATATGCTAAACCAGGATGTTTAACAATTAGCTAGGAAGAAGCCACCTTAATAGTCTGACTCAGCTAAGGGTAGAGACTCTTACCATCATCAGTGGAGTAAGTGGCAGGTTTTCAAGGAGTTAGATGAATTATGTGCCAAAAAAGTTTATTTGCTATAATAACAAAAAAACCCCCACCACTCTGCATTCTTTGAAAAAAGTGAAAACGACCTCATCTTGAAAATTAGGTATCTTGCTCCCCCACCCCCAGCTCAGCATTGAAGTCTTCATTTCTTGCCATCAGCTCAGGACTAACCTGTAGTTTCCTGCTGGAAGAGAAACAGCTTCTACTCCTGGGAGGGAGCCCTCATCAGGCAGAAGCATCTGGTGTGACAGCATGGGCTGGGGGAAAGGAGACAAGTTTGATGGACTGCCATTGGAACTGCGCAATGGGTTTCTTTCTGCTCTCCCACATTTTGAGTTATGTTATTTTTTTGTTTAGAGCCTTCTGCTGCCATTGTGGCCCAGGGTAGCTCAAGACAGCAGGAATCTGCTGGACATCAGAGCCTCAGGGCTCTTGGGGAAATGTGTGTTGTTTTACATTCTGCCAACAGAAAACATCCTGGAGGACTGGATTTCTGCATTTTTTTGTGTTTCTGACTTTGTGCTATTTTTTTATCCATTTACAGAAACATGAGCAGTAATAGAAAAGATTTTGCCATAAAATAAATGAAGTTTCTGGTTTACTGGGTGATGACATGATGACACTCATGTACCTGACTCTGGTCCTTCTCTCTCAAAATACAAGTCTTTATCTCTTCTTTGTTCTCTATATCAGTCCTGCTCAATAATAATATTTAGCATCGATTTTCAGCCTCCAAAATATCTAAAACTGTGTGCTGTGGTGAAGTGTATCATCTCAGTTAACTGTCTAAAATCTACATAGGCTGTAGTTTATGGAGGTTTGTGAATCTCCTAAAGATGGTTATTCATTATTTCTGTTCACTAAGATGCTGCTGCAGTTGCTTACACTCAAACATGTCAGACTTGCACATGTGAACGAGTGCTTGACTAAGTGTCATGAGTAACACTTATTTCATAAGTAATGACAGCAGGGAGCTTTTCTTGCTCTTTTAGTAATTTTTGTGATCTTTCTATGTGTTATTTTAGGCTTGCTGCTTGCAGTAGTTCATAGACGTTTTCTGAACAAATAAGAAACAGAAAAATGGAGAGCTTGAAATAATGTGTCAGAGATGATAGGGATAATTTTCTTCTTCATAGTAGAAAGATAGAAATTGATCCTTTCTCAGCACTCAAAAAAGTTCAGTTTACAGTCTTCAAGAAGAGATCTTTGCTTCATGCTGACAAACCAGTCCTAATAAGGAACTTTCAGTATTTGCATCTTTGTGATTCTTTCAGGAACACTAGCTCATTTGTTCTTAATAATGTTACTGAAAAATACTGGTAATTATATAATGGCTGGAGAAATCACATTTTAAATAAATGAAGAGAGAAATGATTTTTTTTTATTATAACTCTCCAATTTATATGTAATTACCAGCTATAAAAGAACCTTCCTGGTATGCATAATGACCACCTTTTGTCCTTGCATGAAAAGTCGAGGTGTTTTCATTCAAGGTTTTGTTCTGTTCAGCTTATTCCTGGCTGGTTGGGGGAGACAGAGGCAGCTGTTTTTATGACAAGTCACGCAGCCCTTCCCCAGACTATTGAAAGTGTTGGTTTGAAAACCAGCTGGGTGTATTCTTAGTCTGTCAAGCTCAGGCCATAGAAATAAGAATCCTGGGCAAGCTAGTTGAAATGTGGCATTGTTAAAAGGGAGCTGTTCTTAATGTTGTTTTTTAATGTTAATAGAAACTAGAAATTACTAATTACCTGTAACTGCTATGATTTAAGAGTAATACAATAGAAAACACGCAGACGACATAAAGTGACATGCGTTGTTTTTTCAGTTACTTTGGGCTCCACTAGTGGTTTGATGCTCTGCCATTTTTTGTGTAAGTATATCTAAAATTCTTAAAGATTCAGGACTATTCTCACTCTATTAGTTGTCAGGACTATTAACTGTAAGCCACGGTAGAATTTGCAATCAGAATGAAACGTACTTTTGTTTTCTGGACAGAAGGAAAAAGTTTACTGTCTGTGTAGCATCACAGCCACCTTTCTGACAGAAATTTGTCAGATAACTGAAAGGGGAGTGTGATACTTTCTGCCTTTGTATTTTGTTTGGACTAGAGGAATATTGCTAGAGATGGAAAATGTAGAAAAAAGGTGGGATCTGTAGATAATGCAATCATGGACTGCACCAGCACTGTAGCCACTAGGACAAAAAGAAAATGTTGGATGTAATTCTTGTGGAGGCATGAGACCTGGTGCTTGACAGCAGCTCGGATATGTAGTCTCAAGGTGAAAGAGCCTCAGGTGACTGAACCTGAATGATGGGTAGGCGAATTGCTGAATAGCAGTCTTCATAGCCTACAGCAATTTTATATACTTGACCCACATCACATGGGAACGCTCAGAAACAGCAGTCTCTTTATCATCACTTTTGTGGTGGCATGGTATTATAGGTACAGCAAATGATTGGTAGAAAAAGGACACCTGCATTTGTCGGCTTGTCATGAACTTAACAGCAACTGAGATAAGTAGTTGCAAATTCAACACACATAGAGCTGGAAGAAACTTTGCTGTCAACAATGCCCCATATTCTCCTTCAGAACATAGGGAAATGGCCAAATATTTTTTATGCTTCAGTGTCTATCAAAGGTTTGATTCTGTTTTGACAGAAATATTCCCAAGAAGGTGGCCAAGAAGAAAAGAAGGTCTTGCTACAGTATTATTTTTCCAAATTTTAAAAACTCCCATTTCTAATTTAGAGTATAGGTGGGTAAATAATACTGAAGATTGACTTGGCTTTTGTGCTGTTCTCATGAAAATTTCCCCAGATTTTGGGTCTGAAAATTGCTCTTTGCATCACATAAAATTGGTTTTGTGGAGTGTGCTTTTAGAACAGTAAGCAGTTTTGTCAAGAATAGGTCTGTGCTTCTCCAGTGCAGACTTCTTCTGTTGTGGCTGCCAGACAAATGAAACGAGTAGGTACAAGAAAGTGAAATTTCCATTGAACAAGCAGCAATAAATTATGAATATTGCAATACCTAACATCTGATTTTGGGTCCTGAGCTGTTTTCATACAGCTATGGTTTTTATAGATTTTGAACTTTTGTTCAAAGCATTTACAAAAGACTTAATCTAGTCTTTTGACTAATCCTAGACCTGAAACTCTGAAAGGAGTAACCAAATGTATGTCTCTCAGTCTAGAGATGAGTCTTTCCAGCATCTAAAATGAGCTAACATGAGAGGGAAAGTTAAACCAATAACCATGCAAGCAGAATGGTAGTTTCTCATAACCATGGGTCCACATCGCCAGGTTGGATGGGGCTCTGGCAACCAGTCGTAGTGATCCCTGACCGTGGCAGGGGCATTGGAACTGGATGGTCTTTAGGTCCCTTTCAACCCAAAACATTCTATGACTATGATTTACGTTTTGCTGCAAAAGCAGTCCTTGCTTCAGACAGCCCCTTTTAGCTCTGAAGTGGGTTCAGTGAAGAAACCTAAGTTACTGGAAGAGACTACATATACTTAGCAAAGGCATTTTATATGGAATCAAACTTGAAAGGTATGGAAGTACATCAGCTGATGGTACTGGATTGATTGCTCTGTTACTAACAAAATTGCCTTTGTTTAGGTTAGAACTAAAAATATATTTAACAAAATGTGTGAGTAAATGGGTCTGTCATATCATATACTATAATAAAACCACTAACTATTTAACAGTCCAACTTCATATCGAATTGAAAATCTCTTTTGTTTTCAGAAATCCACTTGTTTTATTCAGTTTTTACTTTGTAGTGATCAGGGGATTTACAAGATGTAATTAGTTTCTTGTGATAATGTATATATATCTAGCAAGTAGCAGAAATTTCTCCGTCCAAATGAGCTGCCTTTATTATCTTGATAAATGTGTAAAGATAATTATTTGAGGGAACAAATCAGTCCAAAAATACCACTCAGCTTCTTTTGAAAAAAGTCTCAACCTTTTATTTTGTTTGGTTTCAAATTTCAGTGTAAACCCCATTGCCTCTAGCCATGTAATAGATAATATGAGGAAGATTTTATTTCTTAGAATTGTGCAGTGGTCAGTCTGGGAAGCAGTGATTGAGTGGATCATAGCTTGGCTTTTCATAGCCTTGAGGAGTCCAGAAAACTGATAGTTTGGTAGTGTATGCATCACACTGTGCTGATAGATGGTCCAGACAAGACAGGCTGTCCATAGTGCTTTTCTGTCAGCTGCATCTTGTTCATTTTATATCTTTTGCTCTTCAATTACTTGGAAGTTATTAAGAAATGGTGTGATTAGCACACAGTGTGAAAGTGATAACATGTAAGTGTATGCATTTTCTGCCTACTGTAGCAGGCTGTTGTCGCATCATCTCCCTCAAAGGCTTCATAGTGATGCTGCTGCTTGTGAGAGAGTCCTGTCATGAAGGAATCTGCAGGTGTTGCCAGCATAACTTGTAATGACCCTCAGTGCTGAAAGTGAGCAGGAAACATGACAACCTTTTTATCCCACTTGAAATATCTGGATATAGGACAGAAATATTTGGTCATCACCAAACACTAAAAACACCAGAACATAACTCATCTAACAGTCTTAAAATAATACTTTCTTTTTTTATGCCACAGAGACACTTGTCTTCTTGACCATCAGTAGCAAGTGAATAGTATACTTATTACACAGGAACTCATGCTAAAATCTACAGGTAAATGGCTGTCTTATTTGTAGTAATTAACTTTCTATTTAACATACTGGAGTTGTTCCAAGGACATCTTTTCATAGAAGACGCAGATGTAGATGAAGTTTTGAACAATTTAGGCTGTATTTTTTTTTCCTAATAAAACATTTAATTAGCAGGCATGAACACAGCCAGACACTTGAAACGGCAGTAAAACAATTGCTTGATATTAAACAGCACACACATTCAACTTGTGAATGGAGTTATGCTGAAAAGCTTGAAAATATCAACAAATTGTGGTGTACTTAAAAAAGAGGTTTTAATTTTCTTCCAAGGTTTTTTCTTACAGAAGTTGAAAGATGGAGAAAAAAGTTCCAATGAGCACCAAAAAATAAAATAAAATGAAAGAATGAGAAAAGATTGCTTCTCTAAATGCCTAGAGATTATTAATGTGTCTTTCACAGAGCAGAAAAAGAATTGTGACCCATATTCTAAAAGCCATGTTAAACCACTCTGCTCTTACCTGGAAAAGTTTGATCACATTATTGTGGGGAAGGTAAGACTCTCAATTATCGTGTTAAAAATTCAAATGCAACAAAAGAACCTAAATACTATTTAATGTGAGAGGTTGTTGAAAAGAAAAATTAACTCAGCTTTACAGTCTGTTTTGCAAGTTGCTGGATGCTTAGGGCCAGTTCCAACAGAGGATTGCAAAAGCTGCTGCTCACTTCTTTGAACTTTATGGATTGCATTGAGAGCTCCTGAATGATTGAGACATGAGCATGCCCCAGAGAGTCCTGATACTTCATGATAAAGCTCAAAGTGTCCTTTGAAGATACTTGTTAGAAGCAGCCTGAGGTACAGTATTCTGGATGAATCATGCAGAATTGAGAAGAAAACCTAGATGCATCACCCAAAAACATTGACTTCACAGTTTTCTACCATCAGTTAGCCATCATTTCATCAGTTTTGGTCTTGAATACTCACATGCCTTTTATGGACATCACTTATCATTAAAAAAAATGACAATATACAGATGAGTACAAAAAAGATATCATAGGCAAATTTCCACAGAATCAAAGTCTTTCCTAAACATGCTGAAAAATTTGTTATTTGCAGCTTAGGTGACGTTGTGAGGGCCTTCACATTTACTCTGGAAAAACTTTTTGTCATACCAAACTAAGGAGCACAGTCACCCTTAAAGACTACCTCTGGATGAATAAGTTGGGTCTCTAACTGTGCCACCTGTTTATAACATTAAAATGCCCTTCCCCTAAGTCATATATTCCTAGTAATCATGGACCATCATAGACAGGATTTCTATAGTTACAGGGCTGTACTATGAGAAGACTAAATCCTGAAATATATTTCCCTAACACGTCTGCTGTTGTCTTTGGCCCATCTCCTAATTTCACCAAACTTGTAATCAAGAACAAACTTCTTGCAAATCAAAAAGTACTGAATGAATCTGCCCACGGCAGAACCATGTGACCCAAACCAAGATGTATGTGTGTACATGATGGTAAATGTATCTCACAAGGGAATCACGAGAATCCAGGAGGGTATAGATCGTATAACATTCCCACCTAATATGTCAAATACCTTTGCAGAATTTACTCACAGCAAACAAGAATCAATTAATACAGAGAGCTAAGAAACAACCAGTTACCAAGAGAAAACTTTCATGAAACTGCCATTGCATCTTTGACACTTTAGTCTTGATTTTTGAGGAAGACCTGTATAAGTCTTTCAAAACACAAGTTTGGAAAAAAATATTTTGCTGGATTCTAAACATAATAGATATAATAAAAACAAGAACTATAGGATAAATTAGTATTGCGACTTGCAGAGTTGAAAAGAATGAAAAAGCTTGAATGACAACTGTTGGTGTACATGTAATTCCAGAAGTACAAAAAGCAAAGCCTGCTAGAGAGCAACTGGTCTGAATTTACCATAATCCTTTTAACCAGTTAGGCAAGTAGACAGGCAGTGGGAGTTGTTACCCATGAAGGAGGGTGGGGTTGTTACCAAGAGGAGAGAAAATTAACTTGATAACCTCTTTCTGACAGTCTCATCAACAGAGAATTAGATACTTATTTGCTACTTGTAAAAAATTAATACTAGTTGCCTTATGAGTAAGATTATAAATGCTTCATAAAACCTGACTCTTTTGTGGAATCTTTTTAAAAACCATACAATAGAAAGAGTAAGCAGAAAAGAGGAATCCCATACACCTCACCTAACAGCTGAACTATGTTTTAGACCAAGTGATTAATATAATTAGTATTTTAGGTAGTAGAGATGAAAAGTTGTGATAAAAACAAATATAGAAAGCAGGACCTTCGATTTCAACTATGTATTTCAAAAAATGTTACTGAACTGTGCTTTCCAGGTTCTACTTTTATGAGCACATATACAACCGTAGACTGGTTGTGGTCACACAGGGAAGGGGATGATGGGAGGCACCAGCCCTGAATCACAGGATGGAGGACAGAACATCAGAGCCTGTGTGATACCAGCGACCATGGGATTTTCAAAACAAAGCACTCATGTGGAAAAATAAGAGAATAGTTCACGCACATATTATAGTGATAAATTAGCATATATAGTACTATTTTCACATTCAACCCATGTGGTTTAAAAAGAATCAATTATTGCCAGCACCTACTTTATATAGTAGTTTTTTTTTCAGCTGGCCAGGAGGTCATGCAAATGAATCAGAAAACTTATGATTCCCTTTGTGCAGCCTG
Source organism: Campylorhamphus procurvoides (assembly GCA_013396655.1). Lineage (NCBI taxonomy): Eukaryota > Metazoa > Chordata > Aves > Passeriformes > Dendrocolaptidae > Campylorhamphus > Campylorhamphus procurvoides. The sequence goes on along the minus strand of WBMV01008396.1, from coordinate 1,541,333 downwards.
GCTCAATCAGATGGTGGTTGCCTTATGGCTAAGGTGAGTTTTGGAGAGGCCATTGGAGATGCTTGGGTATGCACAGTACACAAGAATGAGGAAGTGTACATTTGATATGGTCAACCTGGGGAAGACAGCTCTGGCTATAGGCAGGGTCATGTGTTCTCTTGCCGGTGGAAAGAGCAATGTCCCACTCAGTTGTCAGATGAGGATTCTTCTTCCACACCACTTATTTTCACTTGTTTGGAATATAGTTGCACCAGGGGGTTTGCAGCTTGATTCTGGACACTGTCAGAGCATAGCACTGCTGTATCAGCCTGATCTTTGCTTTTACCTGCCTTACTTCCATTTCAGCTGCTGGCTTCCATTAAGGTTGTTTATTTCTTTCAGCAGAGTAGGTTGGTTGTGTGTAGAAGCTGTCCCTGGCACCTCCTGCTGAATTCATCAAGACTAGGGCCGTTCAACAGAAGTAATGTAAGTGGCCTTATTTTCACTTCCACAGTGTCTGAACTCTGAATAAGCCTTAGTCATATTCACTTGAGTAAGAACATTTCAGCACAGAAAATTCAGCTAATGTTGCTCAACACGTCTTTTGCTCTCGGTCACAAAGGATTTGAGATAGCAAAGGTTTCCAGCAGCAAAAAACCCCAGGTAATTGGCATAGACCTCCTGCCTCTCAAAAGAAAGACTGCAAATGGACAATGAGGGAATAACAACATCCTGATTACTGGAGAAATGTCTTTTGAAAGGATAAAGTGGAAAAGATTGGCTATGTCTGCACCAGTAAACCAAACAGGACCAGGGTACATGGCCAGCTGCTGTGTTGTAACCATCTGCACTGTATTTTTTTGTGTGGCCTGTGGCATGGCTGCTCTTCTTCCAGACACTCAGAGAGGACGAAAGCAGTGTCATGCTGAGCAGCCTGCGGTGAATCGTCTAAGCAGCCTCCCTTGGTCTGAGCAGACCCCAGCAGCTGTTGCCACACTGGGCTACTCTGGAGACATAGGAAGGATCTGGAATGGTCAAGTATGGGAGAGTCCCTCAATTTGCAAAGCAGGAGGAGGCAATACGCACAAGGTGGTGCCTAAGGCTGGCATGCAGTATGATGTCATAACATATATTTGTTAATTTTCAAATACATGCCAGAAACACTTGAATAGTTTCTGCATATTGTAGCTAGGTTTTGGACAAATCTTGCCATTTTAAAGTTGCTGTGCTGCTTAGACCCCTTCATTACCTACTGTTGTTCTGTTCTGCCTGAGGTCAAGAACTCCATATTGCAGAGCAAAATTTGATTTGTCAAATAATTTAATCACCTCTTCCTATAATGATAGAGTAAAATTGGCCGGGGAAGCTTGCTATCAATCTGGGGTACTGGTAAGCAGTTATTATATGTAATGAGGTTTTTGTCTTGCAGCATTCTGAAGATCATCTTGAACTCCTCCTCCTGCTTCAGCAAAGGCACTGTCATGTTGAATTTTCCTTTAACGTTTTCCCCACTCCCTGAAAAGAAATTATAGCTTGTTATGTGGAAGCTCATTTGAAGCCTCAATTTTCTTGAGTATCCTGCTCTTGTGGAGAGTACCAGGTGTGTTCAGAGACTGTGGCCTTCAGGTTCAAACTCAACTGGCATTCTACAAGTCTTTGATTTTTCCCCTTTCTGCTGAAGAGGCAGTGGTTGTCTTGACAGCAAGAACAAAGCTTCATCCTTGTACTTTGATGTGTAGCAAGGTTAAAATAAACCCAAAACAGGCTTTTGAGAAACTGAGTATTTTTTAAAGACAAAGGTTGAGATAAAGGCTTTTGATAAGATATATTAAAAATTGTAGATTGTGTTCACGGCATTTCACTGCTTACTGTAACACATGAAGATGCCACCCATAAAAATGTATCTGCAAGGTGGTTTGTGAGGGGTAACACTTTCTGAACTCCAAATGATGTTATGCTCTCAGAATCATATCCCAAAGGAAGATAGACAAGGACTCAACAAATTAGTTTTGCTGAAGAGGTACAAATATGGAAAAATAACATGATTATATTAAAACCATTAGAAGGAGTGCTGAAGAGACAAAACAAGCTATTGAAAGAGAAAATAAACATTTTGCTTTTCACTGTTTCTAAGAAATTCCTACATCAATGATTTCTGTACTGTTGGCCAGATTTGCAAGGACTCATGTTCAGCTATTCTGTATTGATAAGAAGGTCAACATAACATTGTAGGAGGATTAAGAAATCTGTTTATGACATTTGAGTTTTGAGCTTTTTAACAAAATTATTAAATGACCTACTGTTTTCTCAACTTAAACCAAATTGGACTCTACAGTGAAGCTGTATTTGTATATAAAAACTTTTGGTGAAGGCAGAAGTTAGATATTCATTAGGTTCATTTGGCATTAAGAGTGAGTCTGAGTAATTCTTTTGGCAAATGTAATTTTTCTTCCTCTTTTTGTACCCAGACTATTATAGGCATTTCAGGAAAATAAAAATACAATAAATGAACCAATAGTGAAAAGAACTAGTCAAGAAGCTCATGCATCTTTGAGGTGGACTACTGTGAGAATAAAATAATAATGTGTCTGTTAAACTAATTTCTCTGTCATGTAACTGAAGAGGAAATACAAGGCATAGAAGTCCTTATTGACCTTCAGATCTGCATCTTTTATTACTTAATGAACAGTTTTTCTATTATTTATTTATTTATTTCTATTATATGTGCAGGGACTGCACCAAGTCATATCTTAGAAATACACACCTGATCACCTTTGTATTACATCCGTTTTCATTGTTATGACCCCTGTGTGACCTGCAAAAAGTCAGTTGCTTTTCAAGAAAGAATATTAACATTAATTTCTGGTGCAACAGACTTAATATTAGTTCCTCTAAAAGTAGCAAAAATTATGTAATGTTCTCACAAATACTGACAGTGGATGGAGAATTGGCAGAAGTTAGTGATTGTTAGAGAGAACTGAAGAAAGAGCAACTAATGCTACCCTGAATGCTGTGCAGCTGCATATATCAAAACAGCACAACAGAGAGCTCAGAAGACCCTAATCAGTATTTCCACCAGTTTGCTTTCTAATGAAAGAGCAGAACAGGTTCTAACCTTTCTAATAACTACAGGGAATTAAGAAAGCCTCGCTGACTTTTTGTGGTAAACTTGGCAGTGCTGCATTAACAGTTGGGCTTAATGATGTTAGAGGTCTTTTCCAACCTAAATGATTCTGTGATTCTATGATTTCTGACAGAAATGTTGAACACAATGCCAACATCCTGCCATACCTGTATTTTTTGATTGCTCTCCAATAGGAGATAGGAGGGGAAATTGCTATTGATAGGCAAAGATGAATGTGTTTCACGGCTGCTCCAGGGACCCACAAGTTTAAGAACATGAGTCCAACCAAATATTCCTCTTCATAAGACCAGTTGTCAAGGTGTAGGTCCAAGAGGCTACATCTAAATGTGACAAAACTCAAAATCAGTTTAAAAGATTTATTTTTACCTTTTCGCTGGAGTATTATGCTAGCAGATTAATTATGACAAAATGTGAGAAAATGTTTCCTCAAAATGTGAGTTTATTAATCTAAAAGGAGCTGAAAAGAACAAAGAAACCAAAAGGAAGAATGATTTTTAATGACAGTTGTAGGAGTGTAGACTGTTGCAAAAAGAGGCTATGAATTATAACCTCTTTAACTTATAACCTCTATAAGATACTTTTTATGCAAAGGACATTTCAGAGTAGATGATATCTACAGAACAGAAAAATTCTTTAAATTCACAGATGATATTCACTTGTTTTAAACCAAGATCTAACTAACTCCTAGCGTGGTTGCAGTGATCACAGAATCTTACTGAAAAAATACTGAGTCTGATGCTTATATTAAATATTACCCTCTCTCCAGTCATACAAATAAAACTTGTAAGTGGTGTTTCTGGTAGCACAGAGTTCTTGGCACATGGAAATTTGGTGACCAGATACCACAGAGTTACATTCCTGCTGTGTAAGAGGAGATTTGCAACATGTTTTACTGTGAAATTCAGCTTTACATAGACCTGCTTGCAGTTCTCTGTTTGTGTAGGAAAGTTTGGAATCACTGGGAGTTTTTTCTCTTTTGCAAATTGCTCTAAGAAACTGCTGCTTGACTTTGTGGAAGGAATGGTGAGATGAGCATTGTTTCAGTTATACTTTTTATACTTACTGAAGGGCTTGCCTCATGCTTACAAATGAATTTCAATAGTACATTTAAATGGAAAATGAAAGTCATATGGTAGTATCTTGAGACTTTGTAGAGCAGAATTTCCCCCTGCATACCTCTGTACCAATGTGTCTCTGTTCTACCTTGCATGTTAGGAAACTTGCCACCAAATTCAGGGCCTATCTTCATTTATTTGCCACATGAGAGGAAGTAAAAACTAGGAAGGGTGACTCTTTAGATCCCTTGCTGACCTCTTATCATAACAAAAAGAGCATGCAGGCAAATACAAACATTAATCTGTATTATGAAACTAGCATACTGAATGTGGAATACCTTAGAAAGAAGATTATATCTTAGAATCCAATTCATTTATCACCTGCTAAAACAAGTATAGCCTGCTTAGTAGAAGCTAGATTATTTTCTACTAAATGGAATTTCAGTTAATAACTACAGTGTATAATTTATCTTCATTAAGCTCTATCAGTTTCCTGGGAGACAGGAGTTTAAGGAAAGAAAGGGGTTGTAGGATCAGCCAGCAATTTTTTTTTTCTTGATCTGCTTTTTTAAAGTTGCAATTTATATTATTTTAAGCAGTTTCTCTTGATGTTCCCTCTTTGTAACTGCATGTCATTATCTTAAAGAATATTAAGAGGAAATATCAGAAATCAGAACACACCATGAGTCTCTTGCATAATCCAGAAAGAATTGGGTCACGAGACTACAGCAGAGCTTTTTCTTGTGGATGGCCTCGTATTTTTTCCACATAATTATTTGAAAACCCACAGCACTAATTTGATGTGTTAATAACCAAAATCTAATTTGTTTTACACTAATATAGAATCAATAGCTAAAGATCAAGACCAGATAAACTGCTTAGAGATGTACAATTACACACAAAAAATGAATATACATAAGAATATTCCTGTTGATACTCTTGTGGTGACAAGTACTAAGGCTCTGGATTCATGTGTAGCGCTAGCAGCAGCCAGAATCCAGAATTACTGTCATATATCAAAGTAGTAAAATGATACAGGCATTCATACAAGATTCATAAGTTAGATTCTTGTTTCCTCTGAAGAATTTATGGTGGCAAAAAGCATACCACCTCCTTCCATAAAAGATTTTTCTTTCTCAGCTTCTTTGGAAGATGCCAGCCATGGGACACTGACTTGCAGGGGAGTCATCAGCTCTGATGCTTATATAAATGGTTTTGTTCTTGGAAAGAGAGTGGGCACAGCTCACAGAGCGTAGAGTGTGAGACTCCCACTTGGCTGGGTGTTGGTAATCACCAGCCAGCTGTGCTGTGCAGGGCTGGGCTGGGCTGGGAGGCCAGCTGTGCCTATGCTGCCAGCTGTGCCTCTGCTCTAGGGTAGTGGATAGCTGAAACCACAACTCCTTCCTTCTGTTAGCCTGATGGACTGCCTGTCCCTGGAATGTTGGAATGAAGGCTCTTTTTAATGAACTTTTTGGATTTCTTATTTGCCTCTAGAGTCAGACCACTGAAGCTCCTATTTTAACTTCTTTATCATGGCTTTTTTTTGGGCATTGCCTGCTATTAAATACCCAGCATTGCCTTACTGTCCTCCTTATTTAACTTCCTTGAACCATTGGAGGTTAATTCCCCTGGTGGTAATTTGTTCAGCACTGGCTGAGTTGTAGACTGACTTCTAAAGCCCTTGCCAGCAGCTTGACACCACAACGAATGAGGCTGCTGCCATAGTGCTGGCTAACAGTGCATCAGAGCCTGAACCCATCTCTCCATCTGCCTGTAGGACCTTTCCTCAGGCAAAAGTGTGCCAAAGACAGCTCTTTCTGTAGCTCAGCAGTAGATGGCTCACCATTGCAGTTACTTTCATCAGTTGGCACGGAGTTATGCCACAACTGCAGCAGTCCCATGGCAGGTTTGCTTTAATTGCTCCCAGTGCAGTATACAAAGCACATACGGGAATAAGTGAACAGTTGTTGTTTGGCATCAATCTTTATTTTAACCTTTTTGTTGTCTATATTCTCTTGCTAGACACCAGGACAGGCAGACAAACATCTCTGCTCCTCTATGATTTGTCACTGGAGGCTAGCTTGCCTGTGATAGATAATTATTTTCACTAAAGCTCTGAGAAAGTCAGAATAGGCCAAATGCTCTCTTCTTTTCCACTCATATGAAGTGATAGTAACTCCACTGGAAATAAAATAGTTAATGTGGCTGCAGGTGGATGCAAGGGGAGGTTCTTCATCTGTCCGTATGGAAGCCCTGATGCATATTTGATTTCTCCAAACAAACAGGGAAAGACAAAATGAGGGCAAATCCTCCAACTTGATTGCTGTTTTAGATGTGTATTAGGAATAGAGAATGCAACACAGGATTTTCTTAGGAGTGAATATGCCTGCCATCCACAGCTGAGGCCACGTGGAGCATACCTGGGGGAATCAAGTAGGAAGCTGTGTGTAGGATTCAATCCCAAGTACCATACTGAAAGCAGGGTATCTTTAGGAGAAAGAGAGCCACTAATTTCCAAGATAATGTAACTATGTGCTTTTTAACATGTGTGCAACGTGTTGTACAAGGCAGTCCAAAGCAGTCCATGGTGGCTTGGCATACTCACTTTTGAACAATTGCAGAAGAGGTCCTTGTCAGGCAGTGCCATAGAGGACTCCTGCTTGCCACCAGCAGAGACAGGGTGCACCAGTTCTTCCTGCAAGCAAGGAAGGGGAAGATACATTTATACACACCAACAGACAGCTTAATCTTTGCAAAGAATGGGCAAAAGTTTTGCAGAGGTCATCCTATTTTGTGGCAGCATGTGGAGGTCACCTGCCAGGTCAGACATGTGGGGGTCCCCAGACAGGGGGGATATATCAGTACCTGGAGGCAGGGTTGGACACTACCTATTATATACAGGTACTTGTACCTGATGTAGTTGCAATAGGCTCTCTCTGTAATTGATGGCTGCATTATACAGTTTGGATGACTGACCGGGATGTGGATGTTTAGAGATATAAAGGTACAGGACATGAAACCATGCTAAAGTGCCTAATTTCATTCCGTAATTTAAAGTCCTTCTATGATTTTAATTAATTTTGAGTCTCCCCTTAAATTATAGCTCTATGCTATGGGAGATAAAAGGGACTTGTCTCCCATATGTAATCAGTGTTTTTGGGGGACACCTGTTAAATTCCAGTCTCTCTGAATCTAATTTTTAGCTGACACCTCCCAGATTCTCGGAATGCTAGGGTGTCACACAAGGAACAAACCAGCAAACCTCTCCACCCTGCCCAATTTACAGGAGGGAAAACTCTTCTCATTTTCAATCATACCTCTCCCAACACCAGAAAAGGCTGTCAACATGCAATGCCTGCAGGAGATTATGACTCCAAGAGTTTCTGTATCAATCTCAGCAAATGAAACTATGCTGAAACTGGCACAGGAAAAAGCCACAGCTGGTATGAAGAGGCTTATATACCATTCCCTGTATCTGGAGGAGGATTACCTGAGCTGCACTGAGCAGCCACACATATAGACATAGTCTCTTCCTGCTGCTTGTTTCATTTCCCACCACCCTATAAGGTCACATGGAGGGAAAAAAAGCAGGGAAGGGGGCATCTTTTCTGCAGAATGACCTCCCCCGGTTCTGCATATGAGATGTGAGTGTGATCAGCCTAATTTTCCCTTGTGCTGCTAAAAATTACTGCATTGCTCAAAAGTTATGATATGTAAAAATTAATGTGTTTGTTGGGAACTGTACTACATGCATATTCCTCTAATCATTGTGTCTCCCATATCTGTGTGAAAACTGTTCATATAAAAAGGCTTTGCAATTATGTAGCTTTCTCTGTGAGTGTTCTTGTGTTCTTGAACAACTTTGCTAATTTCTCAGTGGTATATTCATAAGAAAGAGAATAGAACAGAAGACTTTTAGCTGGAGCCTATTATGTACTTTTCCATCTGTTTGTGATGAACCAGAAAGAGCTATGTGTTAGGTCTTGCCTTATGGCAAATCCTGATCTGCAGTTGCTGTTTTCCCACACTTACTTAAGCTTCTCTGCACATCCCCGCACACAAAGCAGATGCCGGTGCCACAACAGGCCTTAGAGGCTCCTTCTGACTGTGAGAGGCTGTTACACGGCCAGGTCCTTAGGACTAGCCTCCAGCAAAGCCAGCCAACCACACAAAAAAAGCTGCTTTCTGTTGACATCAGATGATCTGAAACTGGTTTATCGATTGAAAAGGCAAAAGGAGCATATGAGATCATCAGTTCTCTGCTGCAGTTCTTTTGGTCTCTGTAACCTCTTTGGTGAAAGGTTTCAGGAATGGAAAACAACTGCAGAAACTGCACAATAGTTTTCCTATTTTAGAATTCCTACTTTTCAAGTGTAGCAAAAAGCAGAATTGCTGAGGAGACTTCATGAGGAACAAATATTTTCTCTTTTTAAAAAGGATGAAGAGATAAAACAAGCAGTAAAGTCTATCTTTTCCTGCAATAATGTTGCTTGTCCCCTCTCGCCAGGGTTGAAATCCTGCCATATTAAAATAATTGGGGACATGCCATTAATGTCAATAAGGCCAGGCTTTTACCACTTTTATTCAGACCTGGACTCTCTTGTTGTCAATTGGCCCCATCTCAAACTTTCCTCCAGGGAGCCATTCTCTTTGCATCATATTACTATCCCCATCCAGTGCTACAAACTGTCCATTATAAACTAGACAGACTATTGACAAGAAACAATGAAGCAGATAAATGTGTTATTAAATGACCGAAATAATCTTGGATGTGTTTTTCTTTTTTTTCTTCTCCCCTACAGTATTTTAGAGTTTTTTGTAGCTTTTTGGTAGCTTATGAGTGTGAGATAGTTGAACTTATTGTCACTTGCAACATCATGGAAATCAAACTCACAGTTCATTTATGGAGTTACTCTTGCCTATGGAATAATTGCACTACAATTATTCATAAAAAGTGCTTTTTTGTAGCCATTAAATTACTTACCATACCAGATTAAACACAGTAGTTTAATAACAGGTGTGATACATTTTTCATTATATTCTGCAGTTGTTATGTAAATTGCAGAACTTTATATTCATACTAACAGAACATTCAGTAACATACATTAATTTAAAAAACAGTTGATTTTGCTTCTCATCTTTCCCACACAGATTTTGGGTCAAATTCTGCTTCTATTGCTTCAACAGTTAAACTAAAACTAAATTCTGCTTTTTGTATCTGTCTTCTGTCAAAAAACATTGATATCTATATTACTATACATCTTTTGGCATTTTATCTCAGCCAAATCAGTAAGAGTTAATAATTGTTATGCCAAAACAAAATTAAGCTATTTTATCCCTACCAATGAATCTATATAATATGCTTTTTAAAGACTTAAATTTGGCCTCTTTGTAATCTGCAGCAAAATCTGTGTTTGTTTTATGCTGCGGGATCATGCATGCATATTTACATGTGCCCTTGCAAGAGTCTACTGAAAGGGCTTCATGGGTCAGCTTTTCATTTCAAATTGGGCTATCAATATTTGTGAATGGATGTTAATGTAATCTGGCAAGTTAATATTTTCTTTCCCTTCTTAGAAGCCCAGTCTTAGGTTTTGAAATCCACCAAGTCAAAAACACACAACCCAAACGATAGCTTTTTTATCTATGGATTCTTGAATATTTGTTTTTCAAATTTATCCATTGCTTGATACTTCTGTTGTTAAAGACAGTATAAAATCTTTCCAATCTCTGCGATAAGGAGGAAACTGTGATAAACATCTTGTTTTTGTGACAACATTATTACAAGTCTAGCAGGGGGCTGGATCTACAGCACTGAGAATTTATTTTGTACCAGAAGCTTTTTGAATACGTCATGAATACTCACAAATGAGAACCTATTCAGACAGTGTGCTATTGAGTCAAGTTCATCAAAGTTAAAGTAGCATATATTTTCTGAAAGCTGTAGATGTTTACACACTGCTCTGATCAGAACTCTCAATGAGTTCTGATAAGCATAATTTACTGCAATAGAGTTAATTAAATTATGTTCTGCCTTGGAGTTCCTTTTCTTATACCAGTGTGATTGTAAAATACTCTATTATGTAGCATTTCTGTTCAGCTGATTCTACTTAAGAGAAACCAACCCAACAACCATATTTGTTAGATAGAAGTAAAATAATTCTCTTTAGTGTACACTGATGCCTTTAATGTGTCCATCCTAAATGGCACCTGCCAAGAACGAGAGCAGGTATCTCCTGAACAAAATAGAGCGGGGCCAGACAACCGCCTGCCTTATCTCTTGGGAGAGCTTCTGGGGATGCCCCTCCCCAGCACCTGAGATGCACTGCAGAAAAGGCCATCAGAGGTAAGGACCTAGCCTCTCTCCTGCTGCAGCTGGTGGGAGCCCACCCCTGCTGCAAGAGAAGGGCACAGGGCAGCACAGCAACACTGAGGAGGGCAGAGAAGATCTGTGCCTTGCCATGGTGCACCACTCTCCAATGGCAGGAACGTCCAGGGCTGAAACTGTCAGCTCAGGGTTAGTGCGGGGACAGAGGTTATTCACTGCTCTTGTGTGGCAGCTTTTAAACTGTCCTCATATCTACAGCAGAACTAGAGGACTCCTGGTTTTGAGGATTCAGTTTCTTTTAAGAACAGTGCTGCACTCGACAGTTTCATCATTTGAGGGATGAAGGTTTAGAAGAATATTCTATTTACCCTTATCCTGAGGTTAAATAAAAAGAATTCTTAACCTAACTCGTGTGACTGGGAAAAGATGGTATAGTGATTTAATGGAGAAATTGATTTCATGAGGTTGCTATATGGTATTTGATGTTTTCCTTGCCAATTACTTAATCTCCTTCTCTAAGCCTGATGAAATATGGTACTTTTCAGGTTTTAATTACTAGAAATAGTGAAAGAGAATATCTGAATTTGTTTGATGCTATTTTCAGTCTCACAACCCAGGAAAAAAAAACAAAGCTCAAATTTTAAGTAAAAGCTTGCCATATTTTTTTTTGCCCCAGATTAATGTTATTGATCCTTATTAATTTAAAAAAGTACTGAAGACATTTTTTTCACCTTTGGGGTTGTGAGACAAAACCTCAACCAAAACCTCGAGTGTTTTTGTCAGTAGGGTTTCTGCTATTTGGCAGAGCTTCACTGGAAATTATTTTAAGGTTGCTTATAATTGCGTTATTCTTTTATTATAATGATAAGGAACACATAGTGTTAGGTTTTTTAAGTAAAAATCTGATTCTATCTCCTGTTTACACAGTTTTCAGGAAACAACAAACAGATTGCCTTAGTATTTGCTGTGATAACAGAAAGGAAACACCATCTTCCAGCGGGGGCTGAGTCCCATGAAATTTTGTGGTAGCAATAACAACTTATCTTTTGTCAGGCCATGTTCTACTACTGAAACATGCTTAAAACATGTAACTAAACAAAATTGTGTACCAGTGGAATTATACTAATACTATATAGAAAAGAACGGATAAGGGCAGATGCACAAAAAATATGAGTAAATCTCAGCTTCTGTTCCTGTTCAAACACTTGATCTTTGAACTTGTGGTTTATGATATCCTTCGTGAAAATTCTGTGATTGATATATAGATGATTTTTCCCCATCTGTTACACTTCAGAAGTTCTCAGTCTCGAGTGGCAGCGGAATACATAAAGTAAAATAATATTTGCAATAAAATATTTTTGATTTATTAATTCTAAGCTATTAACTCTAGTTTATCTGAGATTATTTTATGTTGAAAATCACATATAAACACATTAAATGTGTATATGTAGTCCAACTGCTGCAATACAGAGAGAAAAACTAGTGTAAATTCTTGGGGGCTCAGTTTAGGAATAAGTCAGTGTATGACTTATTTCTGAAATGTCCAGCCCTCAGAAACTTCACCACTTCCTGCTGCAATGAAAATGTATATATATATATATAGTAATATTTGTTTTGAAAATTTATATATTGACTGACCATATGAACATGTTCTCATTGCCTACTCAGGCCTTTGAGCAATTTGCAGCCTTTTGTTATCAGATAAAGGCTCTCTGAGCCTCCTACTTGAGCACCGAGTTTACCAGCTGCTATCCACTCCTAGACCTCATTAGGGGCCTGCTGTTCTGCTGAGAACCACACCACATGCTACACCCCGCGTTGGCGGTGGATTAGCCTGTTGCTGTTCCTTAAATTACCAGGTACAAAAGGTTGTTCTGTCTCTCCATAGAGAACTACCACTCTTATCCTCTTAGAAGAGGCTCTGTATCATGATCTCTCTAACTAATTAAGGTCTGCAGACAAGCCACAGGTTGTTATACAGGATTCACCCCCATGGTTGATATCAGTGGGATTTTTTTGGGTTTTGTTCATGAAGGATTAAAGATGTTATTTCTCAGAATCAAGTCCTAGAATAGCCAACAAAAAATATACATATTTATCTAAACACTTAAAAAAATGCTTCTTATATCAGCTCTCATCAAACAGATTTAATGCTATTTTACTTCTACTTTTGAACATTATTTGGGAGAAATATTTTATAAATGTTAAAAATTATTTTAAATATGAAGAACAAATTGAATTAGTTTCTGTGTATCTAGAAATAACTCCTTACTAGGTAGAGTCACAGGTAGTTTCTAATAATTCAGTTTGGACATGGTGCATTTGAAAAACAAAAAGTTGACCAGGATAGGTCAACTGGGAAATACTCTTTTTCTTATCTGAACTACAGTTCTGATGGATTTATGCGAACACATGGGTGATTTAGACTGCCACATGGGAGAAAGGCTTTGAGGACTGCACAGAGCAGACCTCTGCTGCCGTCGCGCCAGTTTGGTGTTCCCAGTGAGTTACTGATCCTCACATACTGGGCCATGTTTACGGCATCCAGAGAGATTTTTCTAGTTCTTTATTTTTAATTTTTTGTTTATTTATTGTATGACAGATTATGTCTTATCTATTACATACTGGGATTACTTTCTGCTATTATGATCATTATATGATGCCCATGAATGAAAAAGAATTAGTTGCATCTCTAATAAGGTAACATGTGTTCCACACATATCATGTATTGATCTGAGACGTTGTCCAGTAACTGAAGGATTCAATGTTGAGTCTGGTCTTTTGCACAAACATCTCTGTATGCTGGTGCCAGTAAAGAGTTGCTACTTGTCTGTGATCATGGAATTATTTACACATAGAAAACATAAATATTTTTAATGGTATTTCTATAATGTGTTCTTCAGAGAGATTCAAATAATGACTAGAGAAGGAAGAAATGAACGTATCAATTAAGGAAATAAGCACCCTTTTTGTAAGAGATTACTGATTCTACATCTTGCGTTTTTTCTTACTATTGAATATGCAAATGTGTGCCAATACTGTATGGACCTGATCTACAAATGCATCTTGGCACATAATAGAACAGTCTTTTAATTTAGAATGGGAGAAAACCAGTGTTGGAATCTTATGGCAAAGTCTATTTATATTATCCAGTGGCAGTCAATTATGAGTTCTGCCATCTGTTCAAAACATGAGTAAACCCAGCTCATCTTTCCTCCAGGATTTCATGGCACTACCTTATGGTGTACCAGCAATTCTATAGTACACATGAGTATAAATGCATGTTGAATGTTAATATAGTTGAGAAATTCCAACATATAAATCTTTGAGAAATTTCAATTGCAAGGAAATGTCTTCATTCTGCATGTTTAGTTGTGCAGATGACTAGCATCAGAGTTCTTGGTTATTTTAAATAACTCTTGATGATAGTATAGTCTGTCTCCTTGTGTACAACAAACAAAGATGCACATCCAATAATCTGTAGTTAAGACTATAACACTTACCTGAGCAATGTTGTATTTCTGAGAAAGATTATCCTAAGATCTGCAGGAGGGATGACACAGTGGGACACAACACTACATTGGGTTTCTGGAGTGCACTTGTGATTACTTCCTGACAGAGGTGACCAAAGAGCCAGCAAAGGAGATGCTCTGCTGGACCTCATCTTTGCAAAAAAGTAAGTTTGCATGGATAAACAATTTGCTCCTGGCTAAGCTAAATGTAAGAAAAAGTTGGAAGGAGGGACAGGTGATTTAGAAGGAATATACCGACACTCTCTGAACATGCAGGGGTGAGGTTAGGAAAACCAAATCCCCGTGGAACTGGATCTGACAAGGGACAAGAAGAAGAAAGGCTCCTACAAGTACATAGCAGGAAAAATAAGAAAATTAATGGGGAGAAATACAGCCTTGCTGCTGAATGGACCAAGGACCTGATGGCAAAAAGACATTGAGAATGCTTTCAAGTTATTCAGTATCTGCTTTGCCTTGGCCTTTATATAGGTAAGATTTGTCTTGAACTGAGATATACAGTGCTATGTGGAAACAACACGAATACACAAATGATTGCATTATTGAACATCACTAACGTAAAAAGAGTTTTAAAATGCAGCAGTCAGTCCCATCAATGGATTGATGTTCCAGGGAAAGTAGAGATGAGGTTTATTTGCGAGCCCAGTTTCTATGATAATATGTGCAAAGTGGGGCATTGTAAGCGCAAATGTCTGTAAACCATTTGTGCATGCATTTGTGATGTTTCCACATGGCACTGTATACCTGCTTTGTGTAGATGTCATGACTTGGAACAGACAGTGCTGGTGAAGCAACTTTTTGAATGACAGCACTGTGAGAGACAGCTCCTTGGTATGTGTAGTTAGTTAAAAACGTCAAAGAAAGAAGCGACTGGGCCCTGATTACTGTGGGCATGGCTACAGCAGAAATCTGCCAGCCAAAGTCACTCTGTAAACTGAGTTCTGTTACTGAATGCTAACTTATTGTTACAGATCCAACCAACACAATCAAGTAATTACATGGTTGCAGCTGGTAGAGCAGACTGACACTTATTTGACTACAGAACAAAAATGTGTTAAGCTGGTCCAGCTACGCGGGACAATGTGGATGTCTTTAAACAAAAATCACAGGGATAAATACTGAGAAGCCAAATTTGAAGCAATGTATAAAGTCCATCTGATATACTATGGCCACTGGGCTTTAATGGGATTTTTTTCAAAATCTAAATGGGTGAAATGCCTATGCAGTGGAGGTTTTTCTGACTAGAATATATGCTTCAGACTTGTTTACTTTTTCTTACTTTTAGTCCTGCAGGTGGGATATCATGTCAATAAAACATGCTGCAGCTGGAAAAGTGCTGATGGTAGGTTGCAATATTCCTTTTGGAGCCTCATACCTGTGAAATTGAGGATGTTCAGATTTTTTGGTTTACAGATTTCTTTCAGAATGTTCAAGTAAGTGGTGCTTCTGGTGAGATTACTTTGCAGGAGACCCAAACAGAGCAACTGAGAAGGGAGGCATCCATGACTGCAAGTTATAGTGGCTAGGACTTCAAGCTAGTGAAGTTTAGGGTTGGTTATTGTCTTTCTGAGTCTCGAGAAAAGGTTGTATATAAAAGAAGTAATTAAATGCATTTGAAAAATATCACTAAGGAAGAAAATCTTTGTTGCATATTTAGTCACGGAATTGTAATTCTGGATGCTTTCTGCTCTTCCACCCAGCCCAGAGTCACTGGATTTATCTGCTAGAGTGTGCTTGTGACCCAGAAGACCAACCACGTCCGGGGCTGCATCAACAGAGGGGTGGGCTGCAGGTTGAGGGAGGTGATTTTCCCCCTCTACCCTGCTCTGGTGAGACATCACCTGGAGTGCTGCATCCAGCTTTGGGATCCTCAACACAAGAAGGATGTGAACCTGTTAGAGCAGGTTCAGAGGATGATGAAGAGGGGTCCATGAAGATGATCAGAGTGCTGGAGCACCTCTCTTACAAAGACAGCCTGAGAGGGCTGGGGTTGTTCACCACCGAGAGGAGAAGGCTTTGGGGAGATCTCATTGAGGTCTTCCAGTATCTAAAGGGGGCTTATAAATAGGAAGGAGAGCAACCTTTTATACTGTCAGATAGTGTCAGGACAAGGGACAGTGGTTTTAACCTGAAAGAGGGCAGGTTTAGATTACGTGTCAGGAAGAAATTTTTTACTTATTCTGAAAGAAAGTAGCATGGATTAGTATATATGGTTACCTTTGGACATACAAAATATTGTCATTTATTGGGATATTTGGTTTTTTTTTTAATGTACAATGTTGTGGCACAGATTTTCACACTGTCAGATTAGAAGGACTTCTATCTCAAACATAAATGAACCTAATTTGTAGTTTGGTATTGTGTGGATGAAGAGACATCTGAAGATGACAGCAAAGATAAGAAAAAGAATAAAAAAAAAAAGGAGCTTTTGGTCATCCCAGGTCTGTGAAATGAAAGAAAATGGGAATATTAATACTGATTTTGAAAATGCTATTGAATTGTGGTCTTAATTAGTTCATCTGGGTTCAGCAAAAAATAAAACACTGTCTGGCAAATAAACTTTTCCAGTGGTACTTGTTTTCTAAACTGGTAAATACTTCAGTGCTTTCTATGCTTTGTGAGCTGCTGAAGAGTCTAGTTACTCTCAAGTTCCTACTATAAAGAATTGTTTGATTTGGAAAACATTGCTCCATTATTTGTAGCTCATGCAGTTCCCTACCCACTCCATCACCTGACTTTACTTCTAAAAGAAGACAGCCTTTTGAATTGAATCCCAGCAAACTGCTCTACCTTATGTTAGCATATCATTGCTGCTGATGGAGAGCCTCTGCCTGAGCTGCATCATTAGTTCCTCTCAGGAGGAGCTTTTATTCTGATTTGTTTCTGGGAACTGCTGCATGGTGGTAAGTGGGCATGATTCAAACCCCAGAGGTGGAAAGGCAGGCCAAGGCCCCAGGGCATGACTGCTCACAAACCCCACAGCATCCACTCCAGGAGAGGGGTGAGAGCAATCAGCTACTGTGGCCATACGAAGGTCGACTACTTGAGGATATCCATCACAGAGTCATAATGGCAGTCTTAATGGCAGAGAATTCTTTCTTTACGTGCCCACATGGGTATGGCTTTTTGTAATAAATAGTACAGCTAGGTTGTTGACTGTGTATTTTTCTGTGGATATTGTATAACACACTCTCTCTTCTTACAGGAACACAGTCTGAAAAAATACATAGAAATTGAAAGAAGGGGATACACCAGGCTTCAGCTCAGTTATTATCAATGGTTTAATTTGTGGTGCTTCACCTTCCCCACTTCCTGGTTAAACAGTACTCACTTCTCATCCTCTATCCACTGTTCAGCATCTCATCATTCCTGCAATCACATTTCTATTGTACTAGAATCCCTTCCAGCAATCCTCTTCTTTCAATACTTCTAATATGCATAAAATGAACCATTGAAAGTCAGTTCCATGAAATAAATTAATTTTGAGCAGGGGTTAGAATGGGGCAATATCACTGACTGGGCCATTCTGCCACCCACAGGCAGAATGGGACAAAGGGTGGGAAACCAGCCACTGCACTCAGGCTGTCTTCACTGGCATCGTTAAGAAAAGAGGTGTGAAGTGGCAAGACCGAGAGAAGTAAAGTTGTCTTGGTCCTTGAAATCAAGAATGAAAGTCTAAGAATGAAGTTTCTTGTGGCAGAAGAACTGGCAGCAACAACAAATGACAGTCAAAATTATAATCTCAGGAGTAATCTCAGTTGGACAGCTTTTTACAAATTGAGGGCATCTAGTACAGTCATGAGAAAGGTGCCGGAACCATCCTATGAAATCATTAGAACCTGAATGAGATTTAAAACCTGAGTACTGTTTATCTATGCATTGTCATACTGTGGTCAAGAATTCAAGTCCAAGAATTCAGTTCTGGTTGTGTAACTTTCAGAACAAGGATTAAATATTTTGGACAGAATGCCATGGCGGCATGCTAGGATATGGTATTGGCTGGAAGAAGACAGATGCAGAGATTGAGGCTGTACTTTCAATTAAGATTAACATAAGAAAGGCCATACTGAGTCAAATGTAGCCAAGTATATTGGCTGTAACAATAGCCAAAAGAAGATGCCATTTGGGGAAAGAGAATTGCAACAGAGTAAGCATATGGTGATAATTTCCTGAAGAAAAGTGTAAAACAATGGAAAAAAAATCAATAAAACCTGGAGGGGAATCTTGTGGATTGAGAGAGAAATAGACAGATACAGCACATGAGATGCTCCAATAACAGCTACTCTGTGTAATGTGGTGAAGTGAGACAAGATGTGTTTGCAAGTTTGAGGGAAATCTAATGATCAGGTGGTGAAATTGCTGGAAAGTGCAGGACGAAGTATAGGAGTCCAGAGCAAAGAATGGTAGATGATAAAAAGATTTTGATTTTCTTTGAAAATAATTATTCCCTGGAAAATGAAGCCATGAGATGCCTAACATGTTCATGAATTTAGAGTCTTTTCAGCCAAAAGAAACTTGTAAAGGTGTTTAGAACATTAAAAACTGCTTTGAAATTTCTTGAATGCTTTGCCAGGAAAGAAATAAACTAATATCAGGAAGCTGAGGGGGAAGGTTGGTCTTGCTCTTAGTTTTCCTAATTCAGAAGCCAAAATAATCCATCTCATTTGAATGCATGATTTCATATTAGAGAGAGTTACGATTAGAGAAGGAAGAAAGATAGTGGCTGCATGTGTGCAGCCATGTGCTGGGTGGCTATGTGTAGGAGGACTACAGGCAAAGCACTCGTGTTGTAATTGTATATTGCTGATATTTTGTGGAATTGGAGAGTAATTGAGGTACAATGGATTAAGAGGAAGAAGGGCACAAAAATGGGATTGAAAACTGATATTGGTAGGGCACCTATAGGGCTTGGAAGGTGGAAGATCTTAGAAAGCGGTGGAGAGATTATGATAGTTACAGGGAGGGTGTTACAGGAGTAGCAAGTGCCCTCTCCCAGGTGGTGAGGTATGTTTTATCAGATATAAAGCTGTATGAACTGATGAAGAAAAGACCTATTTGTGTACAGCATAATGAATATCCAGAGTGTTGAAGAAGAAAGGAACATTGCAGTGGGATCCACAGGTGTGGTCTTTTTTAGAAGAGAAACTCAAAGCAATACTGTTGCTGACAGGGCACTCTGTGTGGCTTATCAGTCCATTCCCCCCTGTGTCTTCCTTTCTTGGTAAGCCACATGGCAAACTCAAGGCTGGATAGAGAGATTACCAGCTATCACCACTGTTTCTGACAAACAGCAGCTTCTCACCATGTGAAGCTGATTAATAAACACATGATCCATAAAAACTGAACAGCAGAGACTGAGCCAGAGGTGAATTTGATCCTTGAGGCCATGTCATGTTCTGGCTTAACAGCTCCGATGTTCTGGGCTCAGCCACGAGTAAGGAGACAATTTGGTCCATTGCAGTTTATAACATCTATTTTGAGACTTCCTCTGGCACAGCTGCACAATTAATGTTCAACAAACCAATGCTAATTATTTACAGATGCATCAGTCACAAAAGCTCCTGACATTCAAATTCAGAGTTTCTGGAACAAGTGAAGGTGGTACTAAGACCAGTTAACCCCATGTGACAGCATTCAAACAAGTAACTTGGATTTTATGTTAGTACCTGCAGAGCTACTTCCTTAGTTAGATTCTCATGATGAGGTACACAAGCTTTTGTAGAATTTTTGAGTGTCAATGGTCCTGAGAGCAAGAGTGGAGATCTACTCCAGACATATCAGTTTTCTTTTGCCTGCTTTGTGCTGAGCTGGAAGAAAAAGTGAAATTTCTGAAATTCATTGTAAAGGTGATTGTTACAAGTCCTTTCAGACTGATTGGAGAATTGGATGATTTTGAAGCGTGACATCTTGACGTTTGGTATGGAAAAATGATTGAGTTTTTAAATTAGTGGCTTAAAAGTATGCACTGACACTAAGGATATCTTGGTTTTCTCCCTGTACTAATTATACCTGAGACAGATAATTTGCCTCTGACAAATACATAAGCTCTTTCTTCATGAGGTTTTTTTTGTATGCGCAACTGGTATAAGACAGTGAACTTAATTCCCTTAAAAAGAGAATGATTACAACTTAATGAAATTCTTAAGCAGTGAGTGAAAACTGAACTTTTATAAAGCCCACAATTTTTAATCCTTACTCATGTTTTGCTTGAAGATACTGGAAATAAACCAGCTGTGAGGAATCGAGCCCATTATTGCTGAATTCAAGACAGGATTTCTAGCCATATAAAAGCAATGTTCCCAGTAAACAGAGACATGACATCCTAGATTTTCTTTCTAAAAAATCCATCAGCGTTTTGTGATTTTGTTAACCCACACAGTTCTTGCCCTTTCTGTTGCTTTCAGTGGAACAGACTCCTTGTGGCTTAACTGAGATCACTGGAAATTCATCCTCTCCTTTTAGCTTCTGTCTGGGGGCCAGTCCAAGCATTCCCTGTCTGTCCTCCCTGCCTGGGGAAATCAGCCCTGGGGCCAAGGGGAAAAAAGCCTCTGCAAGACCAACCCTGGCTTGCCTGCTGAGTCTGCTAGCCAGCTTGTCACTAACGCAAATGGTGCTGATGTTTGCTGTGAAGCAGACACCTGCCCATGAGGAACTGGGCTGAGACCACCAAATTATTTTAGGTAGGTCAGCAAACAGCTGTCTGCTTGTGTAATTTGGTTCTCCTAATTTGGAAAGAGTTCTTATTCAGAGATGGAGCTGTTTGCCTGCTGACAAGCTCACATGTATTATGTTGTGCATAATGTGCATGATTAACGCTTGTTTATTTGAGCAATTGTGCTGTGGCAGAGCTGTGGCCGCTTTTTTGTGCAGCAGGGGCAAGTGGCAGCAAGCTCTTCTCCCTTTGGGAGAGGCAGTATAGCAGGCAATACAAAAATTTCTGCAGCTTCATCAACAGAGCTCCTCTAGCCACATGGCAAAGTAAACATTTTGTTGGAATCAACTCTTCTAGTTGCCTACAGGTGTGCCTGCTTTAGGCTGGCCAGTCTGCAGGTAGTAAACAGCACTGACTTATTGTCTGGTTTTACAGTCTTCTTCCTCATAGATAGTACAGACTAACTGGCCACCTGGAAAAGTTTTTTGTGCTAAACATTCTGTAGCTACTTTCACAATTTACCTTTGAACCTCAAGGGCCTCTGCAATCCCATGGTACATAGTGTTTTCACTTTTTTTGAAATGAACGTTCCTCTTTGCCTTACACTGATTTTGCCTGTGAGTGACTGTGAGGACCAATCATGTAATACTATCCAGGTTCTCCTGTGATTTTATAACAGAACCTTTTGATACAAGGAAACTCTGATTGCAGTCCTGCAACTCACTGTAAGTTTCAGTCAACTACATCACATCTTTGTGTGTTGCATTTGCTAAAAATCTGGAGGTTTTGTAGGTTGTTTTCTTTTCTATTATTACAGTGCTGAGAATTTACAACACAATTAAAGAGAGCTAGTAAAAGAAAAGCAAAGATTGTGATATAAAATTACATTAAATTTTATTCTTAATGATGAGGATTTGACTATTGTTTTCTGGTGTGAGAAATATTCAGATTCAGCTATAATGTCAATATCCACTTTTAAATGGGTGCATGTGTCTTCCTTTTTGTCCTTTGCCTAGTTTTATAGGAGTTTAAAAAATGATGGAGAAACTACTGTAAGAAAGATAATAAAAATTTTACCTCCTATTTACCCATATTGGGCATCCACCTACTCGAAACCAAAAAACATTTGAAATAAAAAACTCACTCCTCTTTTCCTGCCAGAAAATAATGTACCATATGAACCATTACTCCATGAAAACACCCTCTATTCACTTGCTGTTCCCCTGTTTTCTTTAGCACTCTGCTCTTAATTTAAATTGACCTACCCTCTATTAGAATTTAACTTATTTCACTCAGCCTGTAAGATACACCTGCAATTCTCCCTTGTGTTTTCTCAGCAGGGTTGAAAAGCTCTCCACGGTTTTTCTGCCTTCCCCAGCTGTGCGTTCTCACCCTCCTCCAAGGGAAGTTGCTGCTCCCCTTCAGCTCCGCCCCTCCCATTGTTTCTCCGTCAGCTCTCAGCTGTATCTGCGAAATGAGCTATTTAAACCCCCCTCAACACTCACGAGGAGAAAGATTTTGCTTTGTGGTTGCTGTGGTTTTTCTTTTTTTTTTCCTTTCTTTTCTTTCTCTTTCTTTTCTTTCTCTTTCTTTTCTTTTTCTCTTTTGGGACCTGATCATTTCTCAGACACAGTTTAGAAGCGTAGATGAACAGGTTAGTCTATGTGGCCAACAACGTGATAACTGGGGAGGTGGTGATGGGTGAAACTAGAGAGTACTGGGTTTGGGGAGGAGGCACGTGGAGCATCTTGGTGAAGAAGCACAGCAGGAGGGGACCCTGACCCATGAGATTCCCTCCCATTGGTGCAGGCAAACAGAAAAACATTACAAAAGGTGTTTTTGGAGATCTGGAATGTGTTACCGTTCTGCGGATTCAAAAGAAATCAGCAAGTGGATTTTTTTGGCAGACTGGATTTTTTAGGTAGGAAAAGGGATCCACGGTTGATATGAGGCAAAAACGTCTTCCAAATCTCTCTTCAAATCTGGAAAAGTGAAACTTAAACTGTGCCTGAGAGCATCCCCAAATATGCTCTGCACTCTACTCTCCTGTGGGATCATCAAGCAGACCTCCTATAAGACCTGGCCACAGACATTTTTAAATTTTCTTGAATCATAGAAAAGGAAGTTCAGTAAACATGTCCAGCTGTTGAAGACAAACACGCTGAGAGTTCTGCTCTGGCACCCTCTGAGAAGGGCAGCTCTCAGTCTTTCCCAGTAGAGCTGTTTCCTTTAATTTAGGGAGGTCAATTCTTAATACCAGCAGTTAGGAGAGCTCGTCTGACTTTTGTGAAACTGAAGTTCATATTCTTCCCCTACTGTTCATTCAGTGTGTTATGTAGTTTGGGAAAGATTTCTTTCATCTAGGTGCTGATCCAGACTCAGGCAGCTCTTGTGAATGTGGTATTTTCTTGTCTCTTAATTGTGGTCCAGCAAGCAGGACATGCTTCTCTGGAGCCTTTGTCTTCCTTTTTATGGGGGTGTGTGATCCACGTCTGGGTCCTGCTGCATGCCCCAGTACTTGGTGATCCCCTCGATGTGGTTCATTGTTTTATGGGCCTAGGTTGCCTGCAGCTGTGGGCAGTGACACGAGAGAACAGTTGCAACATATGCTGGAAATAAAACTGGAATTCGTTGCTCCTGGAGGACAGGAGCACCATCCAATTTGCATGAATGCTCTGTATTCTCTATGTATTTTCTGAAGGAGAAAAGAACTGATTAAAGTTAATGAATTTGAGTTCAGGGCATGCTGGTGGTCTGTCATGATACCCATATCACTCTATATTCTTCCAAATGCAACTGAATGAACCTCTGCTGTTCCTCAGCTTCATGTTTTCATCTACCACAATGGTTGGTAAGGGCACACAAATATTTCCATTGCACCACAACGCATCCTTGCTTACAGTGAGTTCCCCAAGCCAGCTGCATTCAGCTGTTCTGCATCCATTTCTGCAGCTGCCCAATCACACCTGCACCAAGGAGCCTGGGTGGAAAAGACACCTTTTTAAAAAAGCACACATCTCAAGATCTAAAAGCAGCTTAGCCTTTCCCCAAGCCATAGGAAATGTTCCCTGGGTGAATTGAGGACAATTTTCTCATGCTTGTTTTTCAAGGTACAGCCTGCTGGATTCTCAGGCTTTCAAACGCGCAACTTGCATGTGTGCACACAGCTGCCACCGCACCGCTTGCTGAAGGTTTAAACCTTCAGCTCTGCCTCTATGCTCATGAGTTTACAGCCCAACTGCTTTCATGTCATCTGCATCTTTTATGACCCCAGGTTTTTGTGTTTGTTTTATTTTGTCAGCTGCCATGGGTCCTCTCTGTATTTGGCAATACTGCCTTAATTGTTTGTTTATCACCTGTTTTACAGAAAAACTCACTGTTGCTGTTCTTTCATTCTCCCAGTAATTTTTAATTCTAATCTCCAAGCTGTTAGTCTTAAAATTTTAACACTTCCCTTAGTAGTCTCCCTGTTGTTGAATTTTACTAAAGGCTTTTGAAACCAAAAATCTCCCTCCACTTTTCTTTTCCTGTATCATATTATCTTGATTCCCTGGAGGAATTCTTTTGTGTTGATGAACAAGATATTTTTTTTTATGTATCCTATCCTACTTCGTACTTTTTATATCATGGTTTCCTTGTGATTCAGTAATTCTTTATTGCTTCATTCAAAGTTGTCTTGTGAAACACCCTGTTCTGATCCCAAAGGTGTCCATGGTGTTTTTTTCCCCAGGTTTACTGTAGCTTCTTCCCAAATTCCTATTTTAAGAAACAATCCCTAGTATTCAGTATGTAAGACAGGAGAAATGGAGACAAGGGAGAGCTCTTCTCAACATGTCACTAGGTTTTAAATATCCATAATTCTGGTTTTTAAGCAACTTTTGGTAGAGACAAGAATATGAAAATGTAAGGTTAGCCATTTGGGTCTAGTCGAAGGCTGGGTTCATCCAATATCACCTTCCAGGCCAGTAGAAGATATTTAGGGAAAAGTGTACATGAAACACTGAAGTTTTTATAGCAGAGCGATCCCACCTCTTGTACGTCCTCCAAGCTTCCAGAAGACACCAGGTTAAGGACTGCCTCGGCCAGAATCTGGATCCTTTTATCTAATAGCCCCTGTTGGGGTTATTATATCTCAGAACTTATGTGAAAGAATTCGGGGCCAGAGAGAACATCTTGAGTCCTATGTCCAATCCTCTGTTACAGCAAACAAGATCTTCAAAATGTAGCTCAAAAGTGTGTAGTCTTTTTCTTGAATGTCTCTGATGTTATAAACTCTCAATTCCCTTCATTTACTGAGGAAAGCCAGGACCTTTTTACATTCAGTGCCAAAATGATGATTACGGTGTTAGGAGAGACATTGTGAGGCTTGTAGTATCAACTGTTCTGAATTAAAGGTTTTCCCTGTTCCTGATTACTCAGTGTTTTGCTATCTCATCGTTGGCTTCAAATTGCCAATTTCTTGTCAGATCAGTAGATGTGGGGCTTCCCTGTTAGATCTAGGAAGGACAGAAGGTGTTAGAAACTCATACTGAAATTAGTGTTTGCAGACAAGGTAATTTAGATTGTGTAAAAAGCTTATTGAACAGCTGCAGACTAACTTCTGTGTGTGTTTGGAGAAAGTTAGTTTGCAGCCAGGTCAGCTTTTTGGTTCAAGGAGGGTAGGCTGGAGTAAGTAACCAGAACGTGGACAAGTCTGAGACAGGGAAACAAGGACAATACAGCAGCCTGCAGTTGGATTCATTGCATGTCAGGGTGGAACTGTGACCCCTCAAACAGTTCCCATCTTAATTTCATTCTCCAAAGTTGTACACATGGGTCCACTGTTTGCTCCAAAATGCAATGTGTTTCCAACAAGCAATATTTGCTTTCTTTAGCTTTTTTTCCTCATGCTTCAGGGCTAGTTCAGGTAAATAGATTTGGTTTTGGAGTTTCTGGCTGTAATAATATTTTCCCCTGATATTTTGCAACTGCAGATGGCATTTTAGATATCTCTTCTAACACAAAGGTCTTGTGCCTTCACCGGTTCTTTGTACAGGACACTAGACATATAATTGCATGAATTCCTTTGTGTATTATTCATTATTTTCAGTCTTCATCCCTAAGCTACCATGTGACTCAAAATGAGAGTCAATTAATTGCTATTTTTACCATGGCTGAAAGTTCACTCTTTATTACTGAATGATCTGTAAACAAAATAACTTTGCAGACAAAATGTTTACAGGATGTTTAAAATTGTTCTCTTATGTAATATTGGTTATTCAAGTAAAAAATAGAGTAGAAAAGGAGCTTAATGTTTGCAGTTCAAAGTTGATAAAAAAATCCATAAAAACATAGCTGCTATTCAATTACTATATGCTCCCTGCAGTTTGGAATGCGAAGTTTCACCCAATTTTACATAAATGCATTCTAATTCAGATAAAAGTACAATGGGTAGATGTTGTGTGACACTAAGATAGTCCAAGAGATCTGAAAAATGGCCCATGGAGCCAAATCAGGTCTTAGTTGTTTTCAAACTGAAACAACTATGTGCTTTTATTGCCCCAGTGATAGTTAGTAAATGGTCCTCAAGGTACCAGTCTAGTGCTATTTAACCAGCAGAGCACATCTTGGGGAATTGCAGCAACTTTCAGTCACATGTAAATTGTTTTGGGACTAAATCTCTCTCTCGCTGCTTAGAGTTGTTTTCTTTTTCCTTTGCAAGAGGAACGAGAAAGATAGATGCATAGCAAGATATAGATGCTACCTTTTTGCTGTCTTTCCCCCCCTTTTTTATTTCTGACTCGCCAACAGTATCTCAGGTTTGCTCAAAAAGCTGTGCATAAGATTTATGCATGCAAAATGTCAAATAGTCTTTGTAAAGTCATTGCAAACCACAATTAAGGCAGAAATAAGCAGGACATAGATATTAAAAAAAACACCTGAGCACAAAGATAATTTTAGTACACCTGAGTGCTTTAATTTAAAAAAAGCAATGAATACCTACATCAGCTTCTTAAAGCTCTTCAGTGATGCTGGAGTCTTGTGTTTTTGAATATGTGTTTCTAATACTAGGAGCACTTAAAGTCTCTTGGCGCTTATTTGATTAATATTTTTTTTAATTTTAATTTTTTTTACACCCTGTATTGAACATTAGTCTATAGAGGATTATAATTTGGATCTCACTTTATTCCTAAACCCTCTTGGGACCTGCAAACTTATGGCCCAGTACCTCCACAGACTGAGTAGCAGAAGTTCATGGAGCTTTCCCAGGGCACAGACAACATGAACATACTGAATTCCATATTAAGCCAGCAGTGTTTGGCTTTGAAACAGCAAAAGAGAAGTTTCTTCCTTTAGGCAGAAGTGCCCACTTTGCAGAGTGCTCAGGTAGACTGGAGAGGACCTAAGTTCACTATCTTCTTTTTTAATCTGCTGATAAAGGACTTATATTTTTGATCAGTCTGATCTGTTTCTGCTCTGCCTAATCCTGCTTAGACATGCTTCTACTGAAAAGTTGTTTCACTCCTGATCTACAGACTTTTGTTTGATCAGGTTTTTTTTTAATTATTATTATTATTTTCTTTTAATCTCAGTGTGTTTTGAACTCTTTTCTGTGTAACATAAAAACTTCATAGGAGAGATAGAAAGCATCCTCCTTCTTTCCATTGCTGTGTCCTAGGAAGTGTGATTCCTTGCAAGTAGTGAGATAAAACACAGATCTGTGTAGCCCAAAGCAGAGGCAGGAATTTCACAGGTCCTCTTTCGAGAGTGTCAGACAGTGGTAGGTTTGTGCACTTATGGCATCTAGAGGCTGAGAGTCTCTACTTTAAGGACTCACTAGTTGAATAAAAAGGTTGAGGTGCTTCTCTACTGTCTTCATTGCATGAAGGTCCCATGCTCTCTGAAGGCTCCTGGCTGTGAATTAATATTAACCTGTTTGTGTATATAGTACTTCGTCTCCAATGTGGGATGAGTTTAGCTTAAACTGATTTTTTCAGCTTGTTCTGGCAGTTCTCTGCTCATAATGCATCTTGTTGGAATGGCTTGATTTGAGGCAGTAAAATGGAGCAGTAATGTTTTTGTTGGGCCAGGAGTGTGTTCTTGAGCTACATCTCTCCCTCACCTCCATTGACAACAGTTGCTTTGCATCACAGAGTGCTCTCATAGTGCTCAGTCTGGTTTCTTCTGCAAGAGATGAAGTCAGGAACTTTGTTCCAGGACAATACATGGTGTGCTCCTGGAGGAGCTGGGATGCTGTGATGTAAACCCACAAAGTGCACATTCTGCAGTGACTGGATTCCCAGCACCAACTCTTCCAGACTACAGACTGGCTCCTGTTGGGTTGAAGTACTTCCTAATACAGACACAGCCTAATGAGATCTTGGTATCATGTAGAAGACTGTAGACCAGCACAGGGATGGGAGAAATTCAGGTGCTTTGAAGTTGGACCTTGCAGGATTTGGATTCAAAACACCTCCATCCTTTTTAGCTGCAGACATAAATACATGTCCATTGGCATCTACCAGTATAATTCTAGTGTTCATTTTACCAGATGGAGACAATGGTGATAAGCATGTGAAAGAGAAAAAGGGATTTTCAGTCTCATCAGAATGTTTCATCATGAAGAACATGCTCATTAGTGCAATATTCACTTTAATCTCATCTTTTTCTTCTGCTGCTGCACACTGCTCTTCTATCAGCACTGATTAGCAGCTAGAAACCTGGACTGCTTTTTTCTTACTTGAGCATCCTGCATACAGGGGATGGAACTTAGCTGTTGGTAGATGGGCAGTGAGGCTCTTTTTGTATTATGTTAATGTTGTCACTCACAATGTTTCCATTATGAGCTTCATTGTTTAGTGTTAATTTCCTGGCTGTTACAAATTATATCAGGATGAATTGTAACATAAAGGTTTGTAGACTTGATTTGATTTCCTCTCCCAGAGAGGGTGCAAAATTGTTCTCAGTTCTGGTTGATTTTTTTTTTTTTTTAAATGTGGGATTTTAGATACTACTTCCCAGATCACTTGTATCTAAATAGAATTCTAATTAAAGCAAAAAAAACCCAAACCAAACCAAAAAACCACCAAACCAATTCTTGTTTTTTGTTGTCTGTTTCTCCTTAGTCTTCCAAGTGCTTTGCTCCTAGAGCTCTTGGTGAAAATATGTGGGAGATCTTGGGAAGCCACTTACCAACCCTTTCTTAATGGAGCTGCTGATTTTCTGTTTTTGTGTGTGTGTGTGTGTGTGTGAAGGAGACAAAATGTGGCCTTTTTTTTTTTAAGTAGAAAAATCTCTTTCTTCGTTCTTATAGGTGGCTAAACTGCAAAGATCGCCAGCTCTCAAGGACACTACTATCCTTAGCAGCAAAAGAACTGACTTAGAGTTGTAAATCTAAGTATCCAAGTTTAAGCCTGCAGATAGGTCAGGCTCCCATCTTTTAGAACTGGCGTTAGATGGGCGCTTGGGGAAACTGTTAAACCACAAGTTAGTCACAGTTTCAGAGTGCTTACTCATCCATGAACATGAACATAGTAACAGACAATAAAACGGGATCTGAGAATGTCTCCTGAATGTTTTCACAAAACAATAGGGAATGTGGAGTTGAAAGCTCCAGGTTTCGAAGCTGTCATGAAAGGGTATGACTCTTTTATGACACATTTTCACTACATTCCAAGATTCATCCTCCTATTAAATTATACTCCACTTATCTAACAATTTAGAAACTATTTGAAAAAAGGTATTAGGGTTTTTCAGCTATTTCAGTTGTTAGGTCCTTTTGTCTTTCTTGGCTCCTTTATTTTTTAAGGCAATTTTTCTGTTATTACATTTGAACTCCTTTAGAGCAAAATACAGCTATAAAGAGCTGTCATTAGTTTTACCTATTAGCTGAATGCCATCTTTCCTAGCTTATAGTTTGGAACAAAATAATATGTTAAATTATTTCCATCTGCACTAGGACAAGCTCCAGCACTAACACAGTCAGAGATATCTCAGGTTTGAATGTTTCTTCTAAGTGCAAGCACTCGAGTGTATGCCAAGCAAGATCTCCCAATGTACCACTCTGGCTGTGCCCCCCAAAGCTTTCTGTAAGTCACCAAGCTGCAGCATATTTCTTTGTATGCAAAACCTTTTTCTTTCATGGCTTTCAAAAACTTAATGTAAGATTATATATATATAGAATCAACTGGCAGCTGACTGGCTACTGCGTATGCCACATTTGTGATTGTAGTCGAATGCAGCGCTCCAGGAAAGAAAAACCACTCATAATTTTGGCTACTGCCGGGCATGGCTCAGGCCATCACTCAGACTTTGCTGTGCAGCTCTGTCAGGCACATCAGTCCTGGTTTGCAGCACTTCTGGTCTCCCATCCCTGAGGCAGTGTGGAGCCGACACTACGGTTTGCAAATGGGTTGAGGTAAGTATATAGAAAGGAGGGCAGTATCACCAAGTTTCTGCTGCCACTTAACCCTGATTTTTTTTTTTTTTTTACGCCATACAGGGCAGAGGAGGGGCCCTTTATATTAACAATTGTATTGCAATCTGGGCCTGTAGTAAATTTAGTTTGCAGAGTGTTCTGCCTTTAAAAATTATTCCAGTCTACTCTGGGCAGTGGAACAAGTGCTTCACATAAAAATGAGCTCTCACAATATTTTTACAATGAATAACACCAAATTTACCAACAGGAGAATCTCATCTGAATAAATATCAATATCAATATTGTTTGGTATACAATACTGAAATTCAGAGCAATACATTTTCCAAGAGAGTATTATTTAATGGTTAGAGGTCAAAGATGATATCTCATGAAAGTAAAACCAGATGTTACAAATAGACTCTGTGTTTAGAGTCTGCGTTTAGAGCAACTGCGGAGCTGGGCTCTACTTGATCATTAAAGTCTTCACTTTGTTGCTCATCTGGATATTAAAACACCCCTCTGTAACTCTGTGTATGTCTGCAGTGACTAAGTAAAGCTGGTTGAATTAAAATTTCAATGGGACACTTCTAAAAATTATCCACCTATATTAAGGCACATGTGCAATGAGAGAATATTGGGGAAAATTGTTTTGATGTAAGCCCAGTAGATTGCTTTGGATCAGTGTCATGTTGATATTTGAAAGTATGAACCCTTTGGTGGGATAAGTGTATAATTTAACTATAGAAAAAGCTGCCAGAAGTAAGGTAATTATGTTCTCTGCTTTTTCCCCTTTGATTTTACAGAAAATCTTAGTAAAGTTTACTGTCACATAGAGCATGAATTGCCATCAAAACAGAGAAAATGGTCATTCTGCTCTTAAATATCAACTGGGTTTTTTTCAGAGTTGTAATGATTATAAGCTTGTGACACTAGAAATGATCCAACGAGCTTGCTGGAGGGTTTTTTTTCAGTCTGGATAAGCCTGTTCCCAAAGTTTAAAGGTGCTGGTCATGTTATAAATTACATGATTGAAAGTTTTGGTTGCAGAGAGGAAGGAATTGGTACAAGCCACTGCAAGAATATGATGTAGAGCTACAGTGTAGACAATGTGTTAGTGACTGATTGAAAAGTGGATCTTTTTCTAAACTTTGTTTGGTCTGCATATCCCCTTGCAACCCCATGCATAGCTCGGGACACCAAAGCTCAGTGAAAAACTGCTAGCGCTTCTCATTGACAAACACATTCATGCTGTATTCTTTAATACACAGAGTAGTGCTTAGACCTTATTTTGTGACTTTCCGGCTTAAAAAGATGCAGCCTTTGGCATTAGGCATTAATCTGTCCTAAGTTTGTGTGAGCTGATATCAGATTTATCAGGGTTCTCAGATTTGGTAACAATTTTTTACTGGCCAGTATTCTTTATTGTAGGTATATTGATAGTCCAAAACTTTACTTTGTAATTTATTATCTAAATTTCTCCTTATGTACTCAAGGAAGTGAAGCTTAAATGAACATGTTCAGAAGAGAACTTTGGATTTACTTGTTCCTTCTAACATACCATACTTAAAGTGTCTGTGGAAATACTGGAGCCATCAAGGAGAAAATAGAAGTGCTGCACAATAACCTCCCTTTCAAATGAAGAACTGGGAGAAGGATTGCACTTATGGATGCAAACAGAGGTGTATGTGAAACCCTCTCAGTTAGTGTTTTGGTAATGAACCGTCCTCCCCTTCTTCAGTGATTTCCCTGAAAGTGGAAGTCAATTTCCATGAAAATGACAGTCCAAAACCAGCAGTGCCATACCATGCCAAAAATTACTCTTTTCTTTTAAAGAAGGCAGGACATGCTGCAATACTGTGTGTGCTGTTCACCCAAGTGCATCCTTGCTGGCACCTGTGTCCTAGTGAAACAGTCTGATTGACTTGTGAGCAGACACAGCCAGTCTAACAGATGGAGGTCAGTGAAGTCAGCCAAGAGACCATGCACTAGTTGCACATAAAGTGTGCTAGCTAACGGCAGGATTCCCAGAGAGAAACATCCAAATGTCTCCTGGCAGCCTTACATTCATATACTGGTACAAGACAAATATTAAGAAAATTGCCTTAGCAAGAGAAGTAGAAACAGAAAGATGTGAAAAATTGTTCCTGTGTGGATTACACTAGCAATGTAGCTGTGGTGTGTGAGTCAATGTTTTAAAAAGTGAGTTGTCACTCCATCTTCTAACACCACTGTCAGAGTCACGCAGACTGGGGAAGTGCTTTCTTTCTTCACAGGAGATGAGTTCAAGGTCATAGGGTAAGCCTGTAATGTATTAATGAGAAGAGCCTGATTTCCTGACTGTCTTTTGCCTTGAATACAAGACCAGAAGAGCAACCACTTAGCACTCCCACCCTTAATAAGATGATCTTTATTTGATGCTCTTGGCAATGATCACAGACTTGTGTTTGTAACAATGATTTTAAACTCATGTGATAACCAAACAGCAGTGTAAACCAGCTGAACTATCATGCAAGGACCTGAAAATGAGGGTCTGGATAAGCTGCCACCATAAAGAGAGAATAAAAATGCAATCTGTATAAAGGTTAGCTAGTAACTTGTCAGACTCACTTGGTGCATCCTGCAATAGTAGCATCTTGTGATTTGCAGAGCAATATAATAAAGCTGTGCTAGGCATGAAGAACAGAGTGATTTGGGGTTCAGGACACTACATAAATACAAGAGAAAATAGTCAGCCTTTCTTTTCTTGAAGAGCTTATAATTGCAAAATGGATGCAAAAGGGACTCTCTGATGCAAGAGGGACTACAGTGGAGCAGGGTCTGGCCATCACGTTTTTGAAAATTCTTGTAAAATTGTGAATTGCAAGAGTCAGAAGAAAAAGTCAGATTGAGTTGTGTTTGACAGACAGCACAGTCAGGACTATGAAGCTTCAGAGTTGCCATGGTGTCCCCTGCATCATGCAGTGGAGAGTGGGTGGAAAACTGACTAAATAGTACCAGTACTTCACCAGGCAGATGGTCAGGCAAAGGCCAAAGCCCTCTGTCCCTCACTCCCCTGCCTCTTCCAGTTCCCAGATGCAAGTTGAACTGGCACAGTGGTTGCTATAATTTGCTGCTGGTATAGACCAGCAACAAATTACTCCCCTGAGGAGCAAGCAGGAATAGGGAAGAGTACCTCTGAGGCACAAGACCTCCAGGATGTTTCTTCACTCACTACCCATGTCTCAGGGCTGTGCCCAGAGGCCAAAGCTACCCTGTGGAGGATACTTCTGAAGCCACCAGAGAGAAGAGAACCTCTCTCCCACCTCCCGAATTTCCCTCTCCCCTTCTGAAGGGTAATCAGTGTAGATAGATGTCAACTTGATTACACTCAAGAAACCAAACTATATTGGTATGTGTCTTGGACCTCAATATAGTAGAGACACACTCTCCTACTGACAGGCTGGGAACAATACCTTTAGCTAAGGAGACTTGCTTCTACTTGCTTGTCTCTTTCTGCATTTCTGTTTTCAAGAAGAACTTTGGATGCAAAGGGCCATCTTCCAACAACAGGGTCTTCTGAGCAGTAACTGGTAAAGCAAGACATAACTTGGTGTGAATACCAGGATCATGATTGAATACCAGAGGGAATGTATTCCAACAGACAGCCAAAAATTAAACCCTGATGGTGAGTCCTTTACTCCCACTGTGAACTTCTGTTTGCATCACAGTTTGTAGAGGTTTAACTAGCTGGAAAAAGCTTTCATTTGTATTTGAATGTAGCCATACTTAAGGACAGACCAGTGCCTTTTTCCTCATGTAAAAAGAGATTTATACAATGCATCACCAAAGATGGGGATCCCTGTATCTCAGAATCATTGGTGCATTTATGACCACTGCTTCCCTGTTGGGATGGGACATATAGTCATCTCCCACTGAAGAAAGGCAACTGGCAATAGGGTTCATCTGAGCAAATGTAGATGCTCGCAGTGTAAGTCTCCAAATCCCAGTTATGCATCTTATACTATTCAGAGTCCGGAAAAAGATAAGCAATTCTAAGTGTGATTTGTTTTGTCTTTAGATATCTGTATAAGATCAGATTAATCTATTTTTTAAAGTGCTATTGATTGCACAGAGTTCAGGGTGATGCTTGCACTGCAATTAAATAGCAATCCTGTTCAGGAAGATTAAAGACTGCAAAAGGATTTAGGTGTTTACATCTGAAATGTGGATACTCAGAGTGCTTTTTTCATTGCCACTTCTCCTTGGAGATACCAAGAGCCCCCGAGGACCAAATCTGCAGACTTGCTGAAGGCAAGCATGCCTGTCTGTGAGGCACCTTGACTCCCAGTGACATCCACTGCCCTAGGCTTCCCCTGTTCAAACGAGGAAAAAGCTAAAAGCATCAGTCAGGACAGAGTGGAGCTCTGAAGTATTACACAGTATAAGCCAAAACATAGAAAATTGTCTGAAAATCCAGAGATACAGTTTTTGTTCTGTTTTTAAATAATGTAATTTTTTAAATTAAACTGGAAATTGTGCAAAAGTAGCATTTTGGGGTGATATTTTGATTATGGCTCATTTTGCCAAAATACATACTTTACACATGTAAAAGAAAAAGAATAAAGCTGTTATGTATGTATGAGACTGACTAAACTGTATCATAACTACAATGGCATTTGATGCATGCCCACACACGTATTTATGTATATATATGTATAAAACCTGCAAATATTTCTAATTGCTAAACACATTAGAAATTATAAGAGGATAAGACAGTAATGTATTGATTAAGACCAACAACTCTGATTAATCACTGGCAAATATGGAAGCATGGGAAGGGAGTTTTAGTGGGTCTTAACCATTCTCATTGGTAACTTGTGAAATGGAGAAAGAAGGCAAAACTTGTCACCATATCTCAACCATGTGGCTATCCCTGTTTCCACCCTTCACACCCCTTTTTAAAGATCTATGGTTTATTAATGCCTTTGCCATAGATGGTAAATGGTAGATGATAGGACTCAGAGTCTAATAAGTAATTTGATGCCTAATTCCTGCTAGAATCAATTCAGTCTTTTGACAGTCAGCAGAGGTTGCCGAGCTCTAAAATTCCTTATTTATGCTGCAGCTGCAATACAGTTTCTCCCCTCCATCAGTCTGCATGAGAGAACTAGAGATTTTTTACTGATGGCTATATTCTTACTTCTTTGATCCAGAGCAGTTTAATGAGAAAGTGTCTATAAATCTCCTTCATTTACCCAGTGGCCCACTCTTCCTTGGGAGTGCCCCAGATATCCTGGATTTACATGCAATTGATCATAACTCTTTTTTTTCCCCTGTAAGTCAAACTCTGCAATCAAGAGGGACTTTTAATGAGGGCATGTAAGTGACAGGACAAGGGGGAAGGGCTCAAACTTAAAGACAGTTGGTTTAGAATAGATATTAAAAAGATATTCCTTACTGAGAGGGTGGAGAGGCACTGGAACATGTTGTCCAAAGAAATGGTGGATGCCTAATCCCTGGAAGTGTTCAAGGCCAGGTTGAATGGGGTCCCGAGCAACCTGGTCTGGTGAAAGGTGTCCCTGTCCATGGCAGGGGTGCTGGAATTAGATGATCTTTAAGGTCTCTTCCAAGCCAAACCATTCTATTATTTTCACATTTCCACATTCTATTATTTTCATATTGAAGTGTGGGTTTGATAGCTTTATTTTTTTCCCCTTGGCAAAATGAGTTAAAAGCAGTGCTTCTGGATTTTGATGAAATGGCACAAAACAGAGGATCTGAATTCTGCTACTCTCAGTTATCAAAACTGCCACCCACCCTGCAAATAATTTTACATATTTATGTAAAAATAGTTTTTGATTAGGGTGTAAAAGTACTTTTTGATTTGAGTGAAATATAAACTGAAGAACATAAACACCACTTTCCTTGAGACTAAATACAGTAAGGTTCTCTTCCTATCACCTTTTCTCCATGTCCGGTTTCATTTTTCATTTCACCTGATTTCTGGCTTTGAAGCCATCCTCTCCAGGTGAATGAACAGTTCACTCGCAGGTTGTGTATAGAGATTGTAGAAGTGGTTCCTCAGATGCTTCAATGTAGAATAGCAGTACTGGTTTCCTGAAATGGAGAACAGTCTGAAAAATAGCATAGAGATGGCTGAGGTAGAGGTGAACAAAGAAGATGTCTACGACAATGCAGAGAAGCTCTTCAAGGCTAATGATAGAGAACTGGAAGTGGTAGCTTTGCTGAAGAATGGAGGTAGAGGGATGTTACTGTGCTGTGGCTGAACAGGATTTTGTTACAGGAAACACCTGCTGTACACATGGGTAGCACAACCACCTTTCTAAATCACATCACTCTGGACTGCGATAAAAGCCCCCAATCATGTGAGGCAGATTTGGTCCTCAGATATCATCATGTTACGAAGAGGTGACTCCTGACTGAAAGGGTCCTTTCTCACACAGGGAACAAGAGGAAGCTGAGGTCTCTCTGCCTTTTCCTTCTCCAACTCACAGGAGAAAAGATTAATCAGAAAGAGAATCAAACCCATTGAGTTCCAAAACTGATAATTTCCCTATGTGGTGGTCCTTCTTTTGCTCCCTGTGAATCTGCTTTGCCAGATGAAGTACATCTTTATAGAGACAGTTCATGCACAACACTTGTGAGGGTAGGTGCTTCCTGACCTGTATGGCAGGGAATGAGATCTTCTTGTCTCTTCCTGGATGGACTGTCTGGGGAAAATAGGGGTATGGTTGAGGCCAGAGGGCAGAGTATTGTTAAGCACTTAACCACAGACAAGAACCAAGGTGGGAATCTATGGAAAAAGAGAAATAATGGTATCTTAAAGAGGTTTGTAACAAGAAAGGGGCAAGAGGGGAAATATTTTACCTAGATGGCTGAAGGATCATGCAGTAGTCAGAAAGCCAGGGAAGTCAGATCATTAGCTGCTTGGAACAGACAGAGCAGGAAGGGCATCACAGGACAGGAAGGATGAATGGGAAGAGTTCAAGTGTTTGCTGCCAGCTGAGTTTCATCTCATCTGTACCTGGCAGACATCAGGCAGCAGAGCAGCTTAAAAATTAAGTCCTTTTAATTTTTCTTATGAAATATTTTCACTTTTAAGGCAGAGTGCATGATAAAGCGTGGGAGATTATGTGTGAAACTAGCTACAAAATGTTTATTTTTAATTAATTTATGATATGTCTTGGTTGCTCTTTAAGAATTACATTTGTTAAAGTTCTTATTGAACACACAGCTGGGCTAGAAACAAAGAGTTATTTATTTATACACTTATTTACATACTTATTTACAATTCCAAATTAAAGATGAAATTCCCTTGAGAAGGCTAAACATTTTTTTCATGATTTCCATAAAAAAGATTTGGTGGAAATCTCATTACCTAGAAATTTTGTATATAAAATCTGTAAAGCAGCTGCCGTAAAAAAGTAAACAAAAGTCACTTCAACAGTTGCAGTTCTAAACATTTAAATCAGATAACATTATCCATGTGTATAAAACTGTATTTGTACATGCTTACATTACTGAAACCTTTATTTCCGTAATGAAACCTTTATTAGCAGTCCGAGTGCTGCTGCTATGCACAAAGTACTCTGTGAGGTACACCCATATGTTGCCAAAGTAGCAAGAACGTGTGCGCTGATTTTGATCCAGAGGAAGCCTAGGGGTTCTTCCTTTCCCTGTTGTATGCTGATTATTTCTGCCAGGCCTAGAGTAATCTGTGTGAGAGCGCCGGGGCCACGGCTTGGTGACAGGACGTACATGCAAACAGATAGCTTGCATGATGCTCAGAAAGCTTTTTTCCTGAAGGTGCTGTGTAGCAACATCTTTGAGTTGTTGGAGAAGACAAGCATGGGGTAGACGGGAAGGACCCGGCCCCATTCCTCTAGGGCTGGGGTTGGTTGGTGCACAGCCCCCTGTTCAAATGAGGCCCAGAAACACTCCTTCTCAAGCCCTGTATGTAGAGATGTCAAAATAAACTGTGCAAATATGCCAGAAAGAATGATACTTTCATGTTTTTATGCTAAAAATAGGTAAGGGAATTGTCAGGACTCTTGTGAGCAAAAATTATAATGTATGACATTAAATATTGACTTAAAATATCTGTTTTGCCACCCCTTTCTATTATTTCTGTATGCAGTTGCTTGAAGGTAAAGTACGATTTTTCTGTCCCCTCTGTAACAATATATAATACATCAGAACAGAATTTTCTAAGTCTTGTAAAAATCAATCCACTTTCCCTATTCAAATGCAGATTAAAATATCAGATCTCATAGCAATTATATTTCAGACATTTTCATTATTAATCGCCTATGTCATGGATAATTCAAATATAAAGTTTTTTGGGAATGTAGATGGCTGAAAAACCTGACTGGGAAATTGTGAGATGTGAGGTTTTTATTCTGAGTGTTTAGTGGCATGCTAAGTAATGACACCTGCATAGTCATGACTGTAAATTACTAAAAAGTGTTGGTACAACAGGGAAAGTATTTACTGGTAGGATCAGTAAGATGCTGTATGTGTTAATAATTGACAGGAAAAGATATATTCTGCCTTGCACTGCAAATTGCACAGTTAGAGCAACAACAAATGACTTTTCATGCTAGATATCCTGTCTAATATTGTGTACAAGTGGGAAATGTGTTTCATAGTCCAGCCACATATGAGCAGAACTTGGTTAGCATACAGTGTACTCAGTTCTTTACCTCATGCATTAGTGAACTGAGTGGTCATAGCAAGTGACTAGGATTTATTCAAAATAACAGATTTGACATGCACATGCTCATTATTCTAGTTAAAAACCAACACTGAAGGCATTCCTGTGCATGGTGATATCTTTACATTCAAATGGTTTCTGCTACTCCTTTGATTATAAAGTAATAGTCATTATCACACAGAGCTGTTTCATTTGAGGAAAAGGCTCCTTTTTGACTGTGGTGATGTGTGCCAAACAACCTTTAGATTTTACCTGAAATAAGATATTAGGACTTTGGGCTATATGTATATTATCTATGAGCACATGCGTACACAATCACACATGGGCACTGGCATTGTCACACAATGCAAACACCACAGGCGCAGGCATATACATAGAATGAAAATTATTTTTCTCGTGCTTATTTTCTTGGCACTTGCAGCTTGGTTAGATGTGAGATAGATGAAACATTTGCATCTTCTATCTGCATAATGAGTTCTATACAAAATGATTGCAGCTAATGCAAAAGACAGGGTGGCATGTTTTCAGTTTTAATGGGGACACTCAGAAAACTTCCAATCTTTCTTGACATTTCTTATAGCAAAATAAATGTGGTCTAGGTTGGAGTGTCTATTATGAAAATAAGAGAAGAGCAAGTCAATTATATTTCAATGACTGAATAGCCAGGGGTCCTCATTAAAATGATCAGAAAGGCTGCAGTGTTGCTTTCCTGTATGTAGCCACTGATTAAGTTGTATAAGAATGACATGGCCTTTTTGGGAGAAAAGCAGAGTATGCTGTGGTCTCTAGCCAGCCAGCCAGAAACCGTTGACACTTACAAAAGTGAGATGCGCACTCCATCAAGAAAGGGAAGTTACTACTTATGGGGTCATGGACTCCTGATGTATTTAAAAATAGTTGTGGCTGTTTTATAGAACACAGCCAGAGAAAGCTTTGAATTTGCACTAGGTTATATGAAAATGCCTGCGGTATGGTGGTGATATGGTATGTTTTCCTTTCCGCTGGCTTCAATGAAGTATACATAGCTTAACAGAATAGTACTATTATTGCAATCTTTCTGTATTTGAACCTCTAAGCAATATTTTAGTTATCAGTTCATTACTATTCATTTCTTAGAATTTAAATTCTTCTTATTTGCCAATTATTTTTTTGGTATAAAATGTTAGGAGAAAAAGGCTTGGTAATTTTTTTCCCGGGAGAGACTGTATCCTGAAATGGTAAAAAGAATATTTGTTTAAACCTCCTGAGGGTTTGCAGTCTAAGGAAATATAGTATTGCCTAAGATCTGCTAATCCCAGATCAAATGGCTGTAGAATTAAAAAAAAAATATATTCCCTTTCAGGTTACTTAACAAACCTTATATATTTATTTCTAAGTAATCCTTCTGCAATTATATTGTATACAATTCCACCTCTTACAATAAGGTGATTACTATAAAGAGATATATACTTTTAATAAGGATTGCTATAAAGAATATAGCTGATATATTTTTTTGAATTTTGCAAGTGATGTAGAATGTTGATATTTTATGTTTGACTGATACTATGCAGAACAAAACTCGTGTGTTAATTGAGATGTCATGATTTAAGTTTCTTCCCCCTTTAAATACATTGCATCACTGACAGTTTCTGAAGATGAACTGATATATAAAAGACAGGATTTAATAGTGATCTTATAGCTATTAGGACAGTGAAGTAGTTTGAAAAAACATTCATCTTCTACCAAAGTGGAAACGCACCTCAGCATTTTCTGCTTTTGCTGTCTGATTTGTGAAAATACCAATGCAACAAAGAAAAGCAAATAAAATCTGCTATTTCTAACTGCAAGTACTAGTTAATCTAAGCTTGTATTCTAAGTCAAATCACATCATACAGTACTCCAACATTAGCAATGGTGTTTCGTTATAAATGAAGATAAATTGAGTTTGATATGAGTCTGCTCGCATTTTCATAAAGTAATATTTAGTCTCAAGAAATCCAATAGCAGGAGACACTATAAGCTAAATACATTAACTTATCAGGTACTTAAAACTAATTGAATTTACTAAAATTAGCTAATAATGCAGCTAAATAATGATGCTCTTCATTTACTATTCAGGAGCTCAGTAATGGACAAGGGAAACTGCAAGTGCTTGCAGCCAACAATAAGAGAATTGGTAATTTTGCCAATTATTATTGTACGACAAGATGGTTATTTAAAAAGTTTTCGGTTTTTATTTACATACATGGCATGTAAACAGAAGACAAAGTGTCTCTGCCTTATTTACTTACAAATGCATGAGTGGCCTTAATTCTTTTCCATATAGTTTCTGTGATATTTTGAGTCTTTAAGTTGTTTGTGGAATTCACCCAGTCATTATTTCTTGTTTAGTGGCTGAAGAATCTCATTGTATTTAAAAGAATTCTGTTCATTTTATTTTTTACCAGTTAGCAATAAGAATATATATTATTTGTAGGTCTTACTTTTTTGCTGGAGGAATAAAACTCATAAGAACAAATTGATAAGGCTATTTGTACATAAGGAGAGACACAATAATTAATGCAGTACCCTGAGTATGAACAGGGCATTATGGTGCTTAATTTGGTTCAAAACACTTAGATGTCTTTACTCTTAATATTTTAGCAACTGGTTTGGTATGTCTTTTTTGCAGTAAGTAGTACTGAAATTATGTAATGACTGAAGAAGATAAGTAGAATTATTTGTTGAATAAAAATATGAAAAGTTTTGACCAGTGGACTGTAAAGCCTGAGATTTCTTAGGGTGCTCTGGTTTTGTGCTTAGCATGGATGAAAACATGAACAAATTAAAAATATTCTTCTTAGTGATTGGGGAGATTATTTTGCTATCCTTGTCTAATTTACTCCCATAAATTTATGATTTGTGTGTCAAATTATTTTTTTTAAATGAAAACAAAATAAAGAAGTAAGGTATTAAGGGTCTTCAAAAGTATGTAATTGTACTCTGAATCAACAGCAGCAGACCAAAGCAGGCTGCCCATCTGACTGATTTGCTGCTTCCAGACTGCTTACATTCATCTGAAAAATCACCTCAGAGTTGATGTTTCTGAAGGGAAACATATTCCATGAGGTGGATATGATAGTATTCTGTATGTAGAAGTTTCAAGAGCAATTTACCATCTTTTGGAGGCCGAATTTCTTACATGACCTACTCAGGTCTCTATAGACATGCATTAAAGAAAAGGAGGTTTGCAGAAAATATTTTGCGTTGTTATCTGTGCCTTTACGTAAACCTTTGTTTTTCTAGCAAGAAATGTAATGCAGAGCTTGCACTATAGAAAGTGTGCTGTGTGTGTTTTATGGGGTTTAAGCAAGATTAAGAGATTAAAGTCGAAAACAAGTTACTGTATGTGAATTCAAATGCAAAATATCCTCATTATAATAATTCACAGGAAATTCACCCCCCGTACTGTAAAATAAGAACTTACCAAACATGACCTAATGTCAGCAATGAACTCAACTTTAACCAGCCTTTCAACCTGTGTATCGTCAGAGTAATTGGTCTTTTAGTTGATTTGACTAACTGACAGCCAAGCCACTAATAATTACCTGTGGCAGCATTTATATTTTTTTCTTTTGCTCTATAGCACAACATCAATGAGTATATTTTAAATATTAACAGTAGTTGAATGTTTAGATTATAATTTAAATAATTATTTATGGAAATATGATTAAAGATCTGTACCTACAATAGAGAGACTTTGTAATTTGATTAAAGAGACAACACCCGAATATCTGCCCATCTAATTTTGTGGTTAAACTATTCATGACTTATAATAATATATTAATTTCATCAATTTGTTAGGGTATCATTTCAATTTTTTGACAAGCTTTCATATTTATTTAGCTGAATTTGGGTTCAAGACAATTCTTACTTAATAACTTATGCTTTATGAAGCTCTCCAAGAGCATGATATTCTGACTACTGTCCACAATTTTCCTACAGTGTGGTGTTGAGGCTCTTTAACGTAATGCATTTCCATATGAATGATATAAACAAATATAAAGCATATGTATGGTCTCAGCAGAGTAGGAATGTGCTGCAAAGACTTCTACTGCTGCAGAATTTATTACTGAGGTAAGCTAAAGATAAGGACTCAGAAAAACTTAAATTTTGTTTGTGCCTATGCAAAATACTGTCTTGGGTACTGTGTTTTGATCTTTACTAAGAAGATATTTGTTTATAAACATTATTAAGGAATTTATTTGGGTGAGGAATGAATAGAAAATAATAGTCTGGGTAATAATAAGCAATGCTTTAAAATTTTAGCTATTTTGAATTATTTAAATTTGCAGATATAATATTTTAATTGTGGGACTAGAAATATTTAGATATGATATTTTAGTTTCTAAAATATTTTTGGTGTGTCTATTTATCTCTCAGGTTATCTATAACTTACAGTCTTTTGGCAAAAGAACATAGATTTTTTCCTGTACAACATTGTGTTACTCTTGTATTCTCACAATTATGTCATTTTATGGCTAATGAAATGTAATAATATTAGATCATTACTTGGTTTCCACAT
The DNA here is from genome assembly GCA_013396655.1 of Campylorhamphus procurvoides. Taxonomy (NCBI): domain Eukaryota; kingdom Metazoa; phylum Chordata; class Aves; order Passeriformes; family Dendrocolaptidae; genus Campylorhamphus; species Campylorhamphus procurvoides. Next base: position 1,497,991 of record WBMV01008396.1, on the reverse strand, counting down.
GTGAATAAAAGTTAAAGTATTTATTTCCGAAGACTGGTTAAAAATGATAGAAATGTTTAGAATTCATAAAGTATCAAGACTTTCATTTTTTTGGCAAATATTTAAAAATATTATCTGAAGATTCTTACTAGTAGTATTTCATTATTGTTGAGAGTATGTTGTTGTTGTATTTTAATTACAATTATTGATTAGTTGATGATATTAAAAAGTGAAATTTTGTTGAAAAGTTGAATCAGATATTTAGGATAAGTGAGGAAAATTAGTTATTGTATATTTTAGTGTTACGTGGAAGTATTTTTAAAAAAATATTTGAGTGAAAAAATGTAGGCATTTAAATCTGAAGGTATTTAAAAATCTAAGATGAAGACTGTTAAAACTGTTCCCACTACTGAAAACAAAAACTGAAAATATCTTTAATGCACACAAGTGTGCATACATTGCTTTAGTGGTTAATTTGATATATAGTAATTCTTTTTTATCTACTTATATTTATTTACTCCAAGTCAGAGAAATGCTCCTACTGCATAAGTACATTTCAGGCATTAAAGCTTTGTTTTTCTATCAGTGTACCTCAAAAGAAGTCTTACTGCACTGCCCTTATAATAAATACTTCCAAAACTTCCTTGAACTATAAAAATTTAAATAAAGATAATTAACTTCAGCTCTCTGATAACTTTAAAATAGAAGAGGTTGTGTGTTTTTTATTTGTTTTATCTATTTGGTTGGCCCCACTTGTCATTATAAAGTATTTGAGATTAAGTGGTAAAATAACATCTTCTAGCATATGTGAGTCCAGGAGGTCTGTGATTTTTTCCATTAATTTCAGGGTATTCTTAAAAAATATTAGTAAAGTAGGCATATTCTATGGATTTATATAGAAGACAGAGTTACAGTTTAATCTGTCTTTCAGTGCTTTCAAAGAACAATTCTCTATAAACTTACATTTTATCCCAATGAATTTACATCAGAGTGAAGTGGCAAAATCGTTGTTCAATTACTCTAGATAGAAAATTAAATAAAAACGTTCTCTTTTAAGTATATCCTGTGATAAATAAGATGTATAAAGTGAATACATACAGACATATTATAGTTTTAATATCATACACTATTTTATCATGTTTTGTCTTATTATTCCTAAAATAGGTCTTGCCAATTATAAGTGTATAAATTACACTTTGAATACTCAGAGGGTCAAAAAATTAGAATTAGTCATGAAATATGTGCATTGTTTTCTACTTCAAATGTGATTTTAACTAAGAGATAACAAAAATATCTTACACCAAATACTACCTGACATTTTAAAATAGACTCAGAGAAAAAAATAAAATTATTACTTTTTGCTGAAGAGAGACCATTACATTAAAAGTCAAGTGTATGTTGTAAAAATGAGAGAAAATACTTAAAATAGCATTCAGCTAACTTAATATCTGAGTTTGTCAAAAGTAAGGCTACACACTTGCAGGTCTGTCTTTGACATTACTGAATAATTGTAAGTTTTCAATCAAAAATCTAATAGAAATTTAGAACTTGTGCAAGCAGTATGATCATAGCAAAGGTTACTTAGGGTGTTTTATACACTGAATGGTAGGCAGAAATGGTCCCAAAAATGCTTAGTGAAATATCAAGTAGGTAAATTAGTATCTTAGTTATTGTTTTCTGTCTTTCTACATATAAGTATCTACTTATCTTCAGCACAGATCATTGCTGTTTTCCTGGGAAACCTGCTAGCAAGAGCAAAATACGGATTATGATATTTTATGTGTAGACTAGTTACTTCAGTTTTCAAACCAGTTGGATTTATCAGCTTGTTGCTTCATTTCCATTCCTATAATCCTGCATGGGTCAATCAGCCAACCACGTATACATTTCAATTTATCTACTATCCTTAAGCTGTCTATTTAAACACCTAGTGCTCATGCAAAATTGAAAAAACATTCCTGATGCCACATTTGTCACATACCAAGATTCACAAAGAAGTACTTCACATGCAAATAGCGTGCTCTTCTACTTTGTCAGTACAGGGGGCTTTAAAAAGTCAGAGTCTATTTATGGATACTAAAATCTTCACCCTTGCATGGTTCCATCTTGCTGAATTTCCTTGTAAAGCCTCCTCATATTGCTGAAAAAACAAAATATAGACTCTGAGTATTAGGCCTTGAATATGCGCAGAGTTAAGGTATTGGACCAAATAGGAGTGAGGTGACTTAAAGAGGTTTCTGGAGAACAGTTGTGAAACATCTCAAGATGATATGCAGCTCATAATTGTTTATGTCTTAATTTAAAAAAACATGTGCAGTGAAGGGTAGATGGGCCTCTATTTCATACATTACTTACTTCAGTCTTATATTTGGCAAAGCGAGGCTCCGTGGGAAAGTAAATGTCTAAGGAACCCCTAAATGTTTGGCTATAATTTGGACAAAGAAGGAGATATGGACTCTCTGCTTTAAAGAAAACAAAGCAATCCCCTTCCAACCAATGTTTTGGCATTTGTTTCAACATGGAATAACTTAAAAAATATTTTCTGATGTCAATATAAGGCTGTGAACAAGACAATTCCAGAATAATAACTTTATTACAATTTTTGCCTGATAGATGAAATTCTGTGTCTTTAATCCATTAACTATTGGATTGTCTGATTTTTTTTCTTTTTTTTCAAGAACATCTGTTGTGCACCTAAAAAAAAACATACATTTAAAAAACAATGTCATGGCAGATCAAGTCACATGGGAGTTTCTAAATAGCTTGGATTGTAAAGGCCTTTATAAACAACTTGAAGCTTTCAGAAGTCAGGAAATCTGTATCAAATATCGATAAACCAGAGGAAAACATATTCTTTTGTTTCACGGAGAAGTTGTAATATCTCAGGCTATTCAATGAAGACTTGGATTATTATGACAGTGAGTGTGCCTGTGGTAGGGATGCCATTTCTATTCCTCTGAACAGTGCCATTGATAGCTCCTGTTGTAGGTTAGCTACAAAACTCCTTGCCCATGTCTCAGCTTCTAGAGCTCTTTGTTGATGTGGCTAACAGGGAATTTCTACTATGCTAAGGACCTGGTGAGACTATATGCTCCTGCCTTTTCTCTCTGAACATCCATCCCTACCTGCAATCTCTGTAGGGATCTGTATTGCCCTGTCTCCTCTTCACCATCTCAGGAAAAAAAGAAGGAACCACGTTGATCTTGTTACCAACTGCAGCAGATAGTCTGAAAAATTCTTTCATCATTACTGCAACCGTGGTCACTGGCATGAGGGTGTCATATCTGAATGAAAGTAACTCTCGAAGAGAAACCGCCTGGGTCAGCTGTACTCAACAGTGATAATGCCATACTTCTCTTAAACAGAGATGTTTGGAAGAATAAACTATGCAACTATGCCTCAGTCATTAGGGTTTTTTTTTTTCACCTTCTTTTTAAATACAGGCATTATCAGGTTTTTTGAAGGCGGTTTGATATTTTGCTAAATATGGCCAGACAAAAATGGGAAAATTCTGTACAAGAACATAAGAAGAGCTGTGTTTCTCTAGCTACTGTCCTGTTTGTGAGGGTAACAACTGAAGGTACCATGGGAAGAGTACAGAGTAATGCTTCTTCCAAAATTTTAACTCTGCTTCAGAGAGCAGTTTAAAATCTTCTTTTTTTTTTTCCTGACTGCAAGATAGGAAATGTTACATCTTCTTCCCCAATTTAGATATGGCAGTATCTGTCGTCAGAACACTGGATTATTTTGATTAACTGCATCAACAGTTGAATGTGAAGACAAGCCAGAAATTTCAGAAAGGCCAGAAGTGACTTCCTGCTCACTCCATGGCTCAGACTCAGGGGAAACCTCTGCATGAGAATGTCCACTGGCTTCAATATCTGATACAGATGCTACTTGAACACTTTGTCTCAGCTTTCCATGCAGCCAGTGAATTGAGCTCTCAACATCTGTTAGTGCTGGATGGCTCCAGGATGGCCAAGCAGTTGTGAAAATCACTGAACTCTTGGAGCTTGAAAACTTCCTGTGCAAAGCAGTGGGACCCTGAAACATCTTACTGTTTGAGCTGTCAGTCTGAAGTGTATATTTTAACCTGTCAACCTCTCAGGGTGTAGGAATTCTCCACAGGATCAGAGCAAAGATCCATTTACCACTGTTCTTCTCAGTTGTAAATGGTCTAGCTAAGAGGGTGAGGAAACAGGGTACAGCATTATTGTCCTATGGTATTCATCATTCTTCAGTGGTTTGTTGTTCAGAGAATGGCAGAAACGCCAAAATAACATTTAAGAATAAGTAATAAATATCTCTAAATGGATTTGATTTGTGGATTTATTTTTCTGAATTGCATATTGCAGCAAGGATTTCCATAGTTTAAGAATTCATCTTGTAGAGATCACGTGCTTTTTTGGTTTTGAATTTGCTAGCTGTGGTTTTATACGATATTTCTGTATTGGAAAAGACAAAACCCCACTGTTCTCAATTCACTTAGATTGCTCATAATTTTTTATTCTGCAGTCATTTCCCTTTCCATTTTCTCTTTTGAAGCTGGGAAGCCCTAGTTCAGCTGATAATCTTAGAGAAGCTGTTATGTTTGTTTGCTTGTACTCTTTTGATCCGTCTATATGTTTGATCTTCTCTAAACTCTAAAGTTTACCAGTCATTCTACATTCATTTTCCACCAGGGCCACCAGCACTGAATGCATTCATGATGTGAACGATTAATTTATAAAGTGATATAATAACCTCTCTGTTTTCCAATCCCTTTTTAAAAATTACAGTTTTTCAGATTAATTTTTTTATTTCTACTTAGGATCAAGCAATTTTTTTTTCACAGAGCTATCTGTTATTATCCATTTTTAAGTGGTGTAAGCCAGGGTAATGCTCCCTCTTATGTAAGTAAATACTTACATAAAAAAAGGTTTATTTCCCTTCATATATGTTGAGCCTTCCCTGTCATTTTATCTTCTAGTCACTCAATACCATAATGTCTGCACAGTCAACACTATACTGCCCTAAACAATTTGGTTGTTCAGAAAACACTATGTAACATTTCCTATTTTACAAAGAAGGTCTTTGGCACCAGTATTTTAGTGTCAGGTTCCCATACATTAGTCTCTGCCTTTTCCTTACATTTACTCATATTATATTAGAATTATACTTTATTATCCATACATTACTCTGCAAGCTTGAAATGAATACAGAAATTTTTTTCCACCATTTAGTTAATTTAGAAATTTGGTATTGATTCTTATAGGGACCACCTAGTATAAAGTGAGATTGCTTTACCTAACTTCAGATACATGAGAATGAATTGTCTAAATCAAAGCTAGGCTACCGTTGTAGCAAATGAAAAGAAATAGATCTAGCAGCAGTACAGTTGCCCTCATTGCTTTGAGCATTTAGCTAAATGGTAGAGGTTAAGTACATATAATCTCACCTCTCAATGCAGTTAACATTGTAGGTACACGTAAAGAAAAAACACAAAACATTTCCTAATATAATTGTTCAAGGTTATTGTGTAGCCCATGGAAGCAGAGAAGACAGAGAACATTTCAGTGAATTTGGCATTATTGTTTAGAACAGAGGTGCTGGGATAATTCTTTGGTAAGAATTACAATTTGGTGAGTTATGACTTGATGAGCAGGTAATGATGAGTGCTAGTAAAGATAAAATACTTATGAATAGCAGCTCATGTGATGAAACAACTCATACATGGCTAGGCCACTGGAATCTGATGTACAGATTTGGTAATAAGTTTTTCAGCTGTTTGTCACAGCATTTAAGAACCCTTAATACCCTGCAGAAGCTGACCCTAAACTGGACGATTGTTTCTTCAAAACTTCAATGGTTATTAACATAGAAAAGTGTAAAGTAAAAACATTTCTATACAGTTAGAAGGGATGGAATCTGTCACCAGTGATAAAAGCTAGTTCTGAGTTGACCCTGTAAGATTTGTGTTTATGGAATTTTTGCATTTTCTATGGCTATGTGAAAAATTAAGCATTACTTGTAATGGCAAATGAACTATTTTAATTGCTTTTTAAAGTGTGCATGACTAATCAAAGAGATTTATGTTGTGTATGGTCTACAAAAAAAGCTTAGGGCTTATCTACAGTGGAAGTGGTATAAATTCCACTGTAAGTGCTATAAAATGAAGTTGCTGCATAGGAATGATCAGTTGTTGACTTGGCCCATGTAGTATATCCCTATGGAAAGAAGACAGATAAAGAAATTACTAATGTGGAATTTAGATAATTTCTAAATTGCAGTTTACAGGTGCCGGGATATGGTGATCTTGAGAATCTCCAGTACTTAGTCCTACAAACCCAGGTATATATATTCTACATTAACTTAATTTTGAAAGACACGAAAATCTCAAAGAGTTTTTCCTATTCAAACTATAGGCAAAGATGAAATTGCCTCCTGACTGATTGCTTGATGATCTTTACTGATCAGGTTCCCTCAACTAGTTAGATCTGCATGCCAAACATTTTAACTGAAACTCTTAACTTTAAATTTTTTGATCCCACTAGATTATTTGAAGATGGTATCAAAGGCAGTGTCAAAGATCTCTTACTTCTTACATTGGTCCTACAAAAATAAAAATTTACTTTTCACTAATTTGCAAGGTGAATACTTTAACTGAACTCATTGTTTATAAAATTATAGTATTGTTTGAATAACCTGAGCCCTAAATTTCTAAACCCAGTTCATTTTCTTGCTGTTATTTGGTCAATAATTTCTTATTAGTTTTGATACCTAAAAATATTTTGGAAGTCATTTATTTTCAGAGATATTTCCACTCTCCTTTATTACACTTAAAGTGCTTGAATACTGTCTAATTACTCGTTATGTTCAGAAAGACATAACATACCAAAGAGAAAAGAAAACCCCTTCACACTGGCAAACTTATTTCAGGGAAATTCAGGCTCCAAAACCAAGTTATTTCCATTAACTCCCTCTTCTCTAAAACTGTCTTAAAGGATGAATTTTCATCATCTATTTAACTGATTTGTAGTTTAGAGCAAGATTTTTTTGCTAAATATTTATCTTAAGTTCTTCTTGCTATTGCTTTAAGACAATGGTATGGAAGCTATTGTTCCAGAGCTTACCTTCTCTTAAGACATGAGGAGGCAAGGTGTTTGAATGAAGAGAATATTAAGAAAAGAGAAAAGTATACAAAACCTGAGGGCTGTTGTTAAGCTTTAGGGAAACCTGAAGTTCTCTCTTTGCAATGATATTTTTGTTGTCTTCTTGGAAAATTTCATCTCCCAAGGAATAAACAAGATGTTTCTGATGTAATCATAGAAAAATTCTGTTCTGTGTATCTTTAATGGTTAACAAATTTGTGACATTTTTTTTTAGCTGCAAAGTACTTGGTCTTTTATACCAGACTGCAGACATGTCACTTTAATGATATCTTTAGACTTTGAAAACAAAATTACACAGCAGAAGGATGACACATACGGAGATGATCACAGAACAGTGGTTCAGTGAAGTCAGGACCACATGATCTGCCAGAAGCTGACCTCATTTCTCAATGCTTTTAAATTATATGAATGGTTTTGCAACGAGTTTTGAAAAATAGATATATGCATACTCAATTTCTGTTGCTATTTTTTTCTCCAGGCTTTATATTTTCACCGATTCCACTTTTTTTTTCCTTAAATGAACTGGCAAGCATTGCACTTTAAAGTAATCAATTACAATAGTTTGTTTATAGAAGATGCGGGCTACAATTACATTTTTTGTGGCCATAATATTATAATGCAAATGATAACTCTTAGGCCTACTTACATACAGAGTGAGACATCACCATTTAAAAATAAAATAAAATTTACTGTGTGTATATGTTTTCTATGGAAGGAGTAACCCTTAGCTTCCCACTAGTTTATGACTTTCCTCTTTTCTAATTTGAAAACTAACCAGGCAAACCAAAATCTTAATTAAAGAAAATTTAGGGCTGAAGTGGACACTATGTCCTGGAGCCCTGCCAAAATTTAGATTTTAAAAGACACAGCTGTCAAAAAGCTTTACCTCCTTTGGACTATTCAGCAAACCCCTGTTATTTCAGTAACATTGATAGATGCAAGTTAAAGAGAATGCAACACATGATAAAGAAAAGATTAAAAATACTTAATGAAGGAAATACTTGGCTAGAACAATTCTCAGCCAACGTTGATATGTCTCATTGTTGGGTCCTTGTTTTAGCGTTCTGAAGAGCACTTCTGGGTGAAGTGGGGCTGCAAGTCACAGACATTGGATGAAACCACAAGAGAGAAGACCTATGCTACTTTCCACTGCCCTGCCTTGCTCAGAGCATGCACTCCCAGAGCAGCACCCACTGTGCTCCCAGCAAAATCCAAAGTAGACACTAGTCTCTCCTTCACTCTTTTTGACATTTTGCTTGCTACTAGAGAAGCAAAGGAGAGAAGGACACATCGCCATGTGGATGCAGCCTCTACCTGCTGACCAGGAATAAAATGGGCAGTTCAGGGAGAGTTTCCTAATGCTTCTATAAGCCACTTTACTATTGATCTAGGTATAGTGCCTACTGCTTTTAAAAAGATGTTTCAATCTCTGTCATACCTAGATTAAAACAAAATAGACAAATCCCAACTCCCATATCCATGTAAGGCTGAAACCTTTGATGGGACTCCATCCTATTCAATATTTTGGAGGAGAAAGGTAGGAAAAATAACTTATGTGAGATCTTCAGAAGTGTTCAAGTGCTCCAGAAACAGAGGTAGAATTAAAAGTTAGTATAAGCTCTGTTTCTCATTTCATTCACCTACCTTTAAAAGTCTAGACTGTGATTTCTGTGAGTGCTGCTGGAGGTAGACAACAGTGTTGAACAAAAATACAAGTAGCCCAACTTTTTCCATGGATTTTTAACAAGTAAGGAGAAAAATACTTGGAAAAAATTAAAAGCAGTCTTGCAAATTTACATTTCTCTAGTCAACATAAATAGGCTTTGTTCTGTTATCTTTTAAGAGCTTATCTTTGAAAGTATTTACACCTGCTGGCGGAGTTTCTGTAGTGGGTTTTTTGGTAGTATGTCTTATGGTGGGGACAGCTGGGATTGGTGAAAGCCTAGGTCAAATGACAAAATGATTAAATATTTTGAAAAGATAAGGAACTGACAGGGGTTGATGACATGTCTGGAAACAGAGTCTTTCCACGAGTTGCCCTGCCTTTCCTAGCTGGTGGTCATATTTTCTGCCTTCTTGCAGCTTCAGTTCAGACAAACTTAGTTCCGTGCCACCAAAACTGTTTGGTGAGTCATTTCTGATTGCCCCTTGTACTGGTTTCGGCTGAGATGGAGTTAGTTTTCTTCATAGCACTTCCTATGGTGCTGTGTTTACACAAAGTCAAGGCCTTTTCTGTTTGTCAGGCTGAACTGACAGTGAGTAGGCTGGGAGTGGACAAGAGGTTGAGAGGAGACATCTGATGCCCAGTGACCAAAGGGACATTCTATACTACACAGAGTCACACTCAGCATATACAGACGGGGGCAAAATGAGGAAGTGAGGAAGTCATAGTGATGACAATTGTATTTCCAAGTCTAGGTGGAAAGTAGATGATCTTTACCCTTTCAACCAAAACCAGTCTATAATTCTATGACTATGTGTGATGGAGCTTGGATTTCCAGGGGAGGCCCAAACACCTACCTGCTGATGGGAAGTGGTGAATGAATTCCTTGTTTTGATTTTCTTGCATATGCAGCTTTTGCTTTACCTGTTAAACTGTCTTTATCTTGACAAGCAAGTTTTCTCACTGTTACCCTTCTGATGCTCTCCCCCATCTCATTGCAGGGAATGAGGAAGCGGCTGAGTGAGGCTGAGTTGCCAGCTGGGGTTAGACCATGACACCAACATAAAAACCTAGTAAAGGACAGGAAAAGAAACAAGCAAAAAATGTGCAAATGCCATCCCTCCCTTCTAAACTGGGCCAGAAATGGTGTGTTTAAATGTACTGAGCCAAAGGAATAAGCGGGATGCTTGAGGAAAGTCTGATTGATTTTGTCCTTCCAAACCCATAACTTAACCACATAAGTGACTCATTAGCTATCACAGAAGATGCTTTTCTTCTTGCTCACACAGAACCAGTGCCTGCGGTGGAAAATATGTCTTGCAGAGACGGCAGCTGGAGTCACCCTTGGGCTGTGTGGGCTGGTGGTATGTGTTGGCCTCTCATGGAGCTTGGTGCTAGTTGAACCTATTTATCATTGCTTACTTCTAACCCATTTTGAGAATTAGAAAGCCATAAAAAGCAAAATTCAGCTGGTGGGGGGCAGTTCAAAGCATGTGGGTCTGATGTGGGAATTCCTGTTCATCCCAACCAAGCGGGAATGATAAAGAATTTCCATGTGCCCCCCACAGTTCTTAATAGCAAGAGAATGACTCTTTGGAGAAAAGATGGCTGCAGTGCATCAAGCATGCTATAAAAATACTGGGTGTAGACCTTTTCCTGGAGGTCTCACTTACATGTAATTTCCTTCTATATATTTGTGTGACTCAAGAGGCTGTATTTATATCTTATTGACACTATCTACAAAGTGTTAATTTCTATCAGAAGAAATATTATCTATATGAAAGCTGATTCAGCCTCATCCTTTGTACAACTTTGCAGAGGTACCAAAAAGTGTTTTGTGTAATTGTGGCAACTTCAAAGCTTCCTCCTCATCCTTGAGGAGAGGTATTACACTTTTCTTGCTAGGATCAGTGTTTCTTCATTTGCATTCTCCAAATAAAAAAAATAAATACAATGTGTTCTTAGCATTCAAATGATTCCTTGAAAAATTAGACGTGAATAGTAATCTTCATTATAATTTGATTGCAGCTTCCATTAAAGGGTTTTAAATAATCCTAAAAACTTTAGCAAACTAAATTACACAACAGTTTTTTCAGTTAAGCATTGCCAGTGTTGATTTTCCCTAGAGGCACTGAAATGATCTCCTGGAAATGTAAAAAGACCTCTACCAAAATATACATACTGACTCAGCTGAATGAGCAAAATTGGTTGCGAAACCGGTTGCAAAACTGAATAATACATGTCAATGTTAAAGGTTGAGCATACCTGGAACAGAAAAAACTTCCTCTGGTTCCACCCCCAAATGCAACACAGAGAATCTGTCTTCACTGAAACCCTGTTCCAGAGTTCCCATGTGAACACACAGAAGAGTCCCCTAAAGTTCCTACAGAAGACAGGTCTGGTCACGTTTACATCATATTCCTGTATTCAGTTGAACATCTAGAGTTAATAGATAATATGCTCAAAAGGAACCCCATGCTTTTCCCCTAAGCCAGTCTGACACCCTCTCATCTTTATTAAATAAGGCAATCTCATTAAAGACAGTATATAAATATAGGGCTCAAAGGTGGATATTCAAAAATTACATTTGGCAATTGTTTCTGTGCCAAAAATTTGATACAAAAAGAAAAAATATTCTACTTATCTTTGACAATACATTTGAATGAATGACAGCTCACGAGATGTGAATAGTTTTAAAGCAGTCACATTCTCTTCATTATTTTCCCAACAGCAAATTAACAGCTAGTTTTTGAATCATTAGACTTTGAATGGATTTACATACTCAGGTTTTTATAGCAGGGTGGCTACAGGGGTGACTCCTGTAAGAAGCTGTTAAAAGCTTCTATATCCAACAGAATCTGTGCCAACTGGCTGCTAGGATCCAGACCTATTGCTGGCTGAGACCATCAGCGGCGGTGGTAGCACCTCTGGGATAACAGATTTAAGAAGGGGCAAAGTCCCAGCACAACAGCAGTTGAAGCCAGAGAAGTTAGGAGTGAGAACATGAGATAGAAATAATTCTGCAGATACTCAGGTCGGGGAGAAGGAGGTGCTCCAAGCATCTCAGCAGAGATTTCTCTGCCACCCATGGAGAAGATTATGGTGAGACAGACTGTCCCTCTTGCAGCCCATGAATGTCCTTGGTGTGACTGTATTTCAGGAAAATGACTAAGACATAGGAAATTACAGCCAAGGAATGTATAGGATTGTACATGGGTATAGTTAAGTGAGGTGGTTTTGGTGACTAAGACAAGCCTCCTTTGTCCAGAGGTACTCCATTGGTTCCTTCCTGGGTTCCTCACTTAATNCTTAATTAATTCAGTCGGACCTAGTTGAGAACTTAACTATAATTTCGCAAGGAGGATGATGCAACAGCTGGACGCTACGGAGCATGCTCAGATGGGCGTGGCTTACACAGCCAGAACTGGATAAAAGGAGCGCCTTGGCCCTCAGCCAGTGCGAGTGTGGATCGGGTCAGGTCACCTCGTCCAGCCTCAGGGCTGTCACCTCAGGGCAAGTGTGTGTCAGCGGGGACTGGCCACACATCGCCCGGCCCTAGGGCTGTTGCCTATTGGGCTTACCCTCCAAAAGAGCTGGCGTTGGAGCTGAGAATCACAGAGCTAAAATCACCCTAATAAAGATCACTAATTTTTTATTTTTTTCCATTTACTTTAATAAATGAAATCACTAATTGTTTTATATCAATAAATAAAATTAATTGCTGAAATCACTCATCGCTTCACGCCTATTACACTAAGACAAACCTCCTTTGTCCAGAGGTACTCCATTGGTTCCTTCCTGGGTTCCTCACTTAATTGAAAAGAGAATGAGTCTTTGCAAAAACCACAAGATTTACAGTCCATATAGATATGAGAATTTCTGTCTCATTTTTGACATGTATTCCATTGTGGAGGACATATTAATTGCCAGTAATCAAATAACCTTTTATATTAGTTATCTTCTTCCTTTATAATGATCGTGCTTACCATGCAGATCCTTTAGTGAATAAGCTGATATCACGCTGTTATCACCATCTCTTTGTCAGAAACTGTGACGCAGATCACAGGCTGAAGGATTCCCTGCTCTGTTACTCTGACATAACCAGAACAGACGGGAGGAAATATCTGACCAAGGGAAACATTGTCTGAAGTATTCAAGACCCAAGATTATTGATCACTTTTTGTTACCAGTGAAATGTGGGATTCTGCAGGCAGAAGTCTTCTGGAAACCTGGCATTTCCATGCATATTTTTCTTGCTTACAATGGGCTTTGAGTTGTGTCCTTTTCCTTTCCCTCCCATCTCTCTTTCCAGCTATTTATTTTTAAAGTGACTTTAAATTTGCTTTTAAATAATTTCATTTCCACTCTTGTACAAGACAATGTCAGCTAGAACACTGTTTCTTTTTGAGCTTCTTAAGGACTCTAATAATGCAAACACTCCAAATAAAAAATGAAGGGCTTAAATTTTTATCCATGAGGCATGCCAGCATTCTCTACCCAGTCGAATGGTTTAGATAAAGAAAGATGAAAATATTTCCCATAAGCCCTATAAATACTAAGTTTTGCTCAGACATCATGTCTTACACTCTGAAAATGCAAGGAGAATTACAAAGGAAATATATCTTTTTTATTCTAATTTCCAATTTAATTTTCTTTGACCTCCCTGGAAGTTGTGAAAATAGCAACTTAGGCCCATGGTTCAACCAGGAAACTCAGTGCTGTAATGAATTGCTAATTTTTTAAACCAATTTATCAACTTTAGGTCAAAATGAATATGGCAATATGATGTTCACATGCAAGCACATGCGTGGAAAGCTAATGAAGTCTATTCTCAGATTTGCCAGCTATTATCCTCAATTTGCATTTGGCTATGGTAATACAATTCCAACTATATCAATGTCTGTCAAGCCATCTTGCTTCACAGTTGATATAGCACTAGCTTCATGTTAAACACAAAGTTAATATATCCTGGATAATAAGGATTTTTTTTTTGCGTCTGCTTTGCTATCCTGTCCCATCAATGTTTTTCATGGCTGTTTAGCTTGACTAATGACTTCCAAATGACCACAGAAGACAGAAGTCTCCCTGGGTGTTACAAAGTGTGGGGGGTTAATTTCAAAAAGGCTGTCTGAATTGCATTAATGCAACTATTTGACCTGTGTATATCCCCAGGACAAAATGTGTTCAAGATAAAGGTAGTAACAATAAACATGATTTAAAATTGCAGTTTTATTATTCTTGGAAATGAAGTTCAGATAATTGACTTTTCATTTTATTTCCAGATCCAAAATTGGAAAACTGCTGCCAGTCTTATCCAGTTTTGCTTTGTTACCATCTCCTCTCCAAGGCTTCTTGAGAAGAATGTAATGTGTTTGGTCCTTCCATGTATATATCACAAACCCAAATGACAGCACTGTGTTTTAATTTATTTTTCTATGGTCATATTTATTCTAATATTTAATTATGATTTAATTAATTTTTCAATGACTTTATCCTGGGTTTAATTTTGATGGTTTTTTATGATGACTATAAGGTACAGGCAGCCTGAGGGGAGGATTACTATCAATGGACCTAGTTTGCACAGAAGAGTCTACAAAGCCTATAGTTCTGGTGCACGGACCAAATGGTATAAGATTAGTGTCGAGCATTGTCAGTAAATTCCCAAGGTATCCTGCAGTTTGCCGATAAAGATTTGCAGCCAGTCTAGGAATGAAAAAAAGACATTTAAAAAAAGTTTTATTTTAGATAAAGTTTTAGATTAAGGAGGCATACAGTTAAAACACTGAAAACTCAATACTGGAATTTTCTATACCTTCATTCTAGCTAGACAATGGTGTAGTCATTAAATAGAAGATAATTTTTTTCCCATTAGTCCATGTGAGCTTCAGAATTTTTCTTTTTTCTTAGTCATCTATTGGTATTGTATCGTATCTAAAAGACATCAGTATTTAAGCCCATATCTTTTGAGAAGGAATCATTTTGATGCAGTATTACACATTTGTCACCTAAATCTGATTGCTTGTCAAGGCTTCATTCTTAATGTCAAGGTTTCAATATCAAATATAGATTAATTTTGTCAATTGTGATGTTGACAAATTTAATTGACCGTAATTGTCAAAATTGCTGGTCATTAATTTATTCTCAGATTTTCTGTGTGAAAATATAAACCTGCAAATGTGTCATTGTCAATTATGGTCCATTTGAAGTGACCTAATTAGCATTGTGTGATGAACCAACACATGGGAAAGCAAATAGGGGGACATGGTAGTGAGATAATTGAATGTGACATGAATACTAATACTGACTTTATACTATTTGAGTCATTAAAACACTGTCCAATGAAAAGGACTTAATTTTATTTCATGTTTTTATTTGTTAGAACAGGACAGAAGGATAATGAGAAACACCTGTAGTCTTTCCACTGGAAAAAACATTTGGCAGGACAAACGGAATAACTGAAATAAAAGTGGTACCCCAATCTTATTTTGCAATGGGCAAACTGGCCAATATTCTCTGGGATTCTGAGTTACTTCCATGTTTTGCAGCATTTTCCAGGCACATGCCGTTTTTGGAAAGGAAATAGCTGGTTGCAAACTCATTTGGCACAGGTGAGTGGGCCTCAAGAGACAAGGAAATCTAGAGGTTATGCCATGTCATGCCAAGTCATGTAATCTTCTTACTAATGCCATGATCCTTAAATTATTATCCCAGCAGACAACTGTAAGAGCTCAACATTTCTTTAAGTCCTATTAAATACCCAAGCACTGCCACTGATAACACTGAATTTACTGGACATTCTATCATTTTGTCTCTTTTTGTGAGCTGCATTCAAGACTGGGTCTGTCTGGGATCAGTGTTTAAGAGCCAATACTCTGAAGCCACCTTTCTGCCTGATGCATATTATCCTCTCTGAGACTGAATTTGCAAAGAGAGAAGGGACAACCGGTTTTTGAAGGCTTTCATCTCCCATTGGACTCATGGAACTCTAATAAATGCAATAATTGCTGCATAGGCAATATCTGCTGCTGGGTGAAAACTGGCTGGTTGCTCTTGGCATGTGGAGACTTGTAAAGAAACCTGTTAGACTCTGACTGTAGTAAGTGCATTTTCACTGTGTGTGGCATGAAGGGGTAGCACCCAGTACTTCCCTCTGGGATGTGCAGTGTGCAAAGTCAGGAGCGCAGGGAGTGCAGAAGTTAAAAGACTGAAAAAGTCTTGGAGAGGAAGCCAGAAAAGATAAGATATAAACAAAAGGAACTTTAATGTATGGAACTTTACAGCCCTTCTGCTAAAAAGATATGTTAAAAAGGCTTATAGAGGACCAGAGGGAAATTCGTCAAGTTTCTTTTGAATAGACATATTCAGAACAAATATCACTGTTTTCGTTCTACCTTCAGATGATGAACTTGCATCCATACATTTAATAGTGGTTATATGCATTTGATGTCATCTAAAGAAACCCCTAAAAAGTTCCATTAGCACAGGCTTTGAAGGATTCAATGTACTGAGCCACCCACTAACATCACTAGAAATTCTTTGCATCCACTTAATGCTTCTGCTTATGAGGAAAATACACTCCTTATATGCATGACTTTCCTACTAATATTCAAATTAAAGTTGAGTCTCCTTATTGCAAATTTCGATGACTAAATTGTTTTTTCTGCCTAACACACATAGTTGTCATATCTCTGATACTCCAAAGCCAGAACCATTTATTCTGCAAAAGGTTTTTCAGAGAACTAATTATAACATCAAGTGGGGTGGTGCTTAAAATAGAATGAATGAGAAATAATGTGAAAAATGAATCCAATAATTATTTAAAGTAGTGGGTGTCAGCTTCTCCTCTGATCCTATGGTGGTGGTAGCTGGGAGCAGCTTCAAAGTAACAATAGACATGCAGACATTGAGGACATTTTTATTCTCCTATTCACAATTTACTGCA
Source organism: Campylorhamphus procurvoides (assembly GCA_013396655.1). Classification (NCBI taxonomy): domain Eukaryota; kingdom Metazoa; phylum Chordata; class Aves; order Passeriformes; family Dendrocolaptidae; genus Campylorhamphus; species Campylorhamphus procurvoides. The sequence continues at coordinate 1,481,256 of WBMV01008396.1, read as the reverse complement.
TTACAAAAATCCAGTAGATTTAGTCTGTTTTTCAATTAGAGTAGCCACTTACATGTGTAGTGCAAAGCTCTCTGTACTGTTGTACTGGTCAACAAAAGACAATGATTACGTTCTAAAAAAGCACTAGATGAAACTGCAGCTACAATAGGCATCAGTAATCAGAGGCATAATCACTTTCTGCTGGAAATCTGTAGCTGTAAAATGAGCAGAAATACGCATTCAGCTTTGAAGTCCATTTTCATGCAAAGATCAAATAGCTCTGTCAGATTTATTCCTCACAGTTTTGAAGTGTAAATGTAAACCAATTCAGGGACAAGAAATTATTTGCTATACCTCTGTGGAGCAGGCATTGTTCAGAAAAAGTGACAAAACTCTTTCTCTGTAATTCGTAGAATTTTGAGGACAGCAATGTTTGATGTCAGAAAAAGACACAAAGATGATTGCTTTACAGGTGTTCTATGGGATGCCCCGTTCCTGGAGCACTGAGCTGATGGTTCCAGGGTTTACAGTGCCCAAGTGGCTCAGAGCTGCAGCAGCACAAATTTGATTGGATGGACTTATGATGGAACTTAATTCATTGACCTGAAGATCAAGTACATAATTGTGAGCATGCTTTTAATAAGTTTAAGTCCAAACAGCCTCCAAATTGCCGTACCAACCACTTCTACACCGCTCTTAGCTACCAGCCTTCCCTGAAACTGGGCCTTTCCGGTGGCATTTCCAACAGTTTCATATAGAGTACTCAGCTTCTGCAATACACAGAAGCATTTCTCAGCTACCAATATGGCATAAGGGCAGATTGGTAGCTACATCTCTAGAGTGGGAAACGGGGTTAGGTGAGAGGGAAGGAAAGGCTACCACATTTGTTTATTTTTTTTAAAAAAAATTTATTTCAAGAGGGTCCTACTGAAGCCTGGCCTTTCGACATTCATAGGAAATTATACATGATAGTAACACAACAGACCGTGTTTAACCTCTGACAGTGTCTGCACAAAAAACCTGTTCATATATCAGGTGTCTCTACATACCACAACCCTCTATTTCAGTAGTGCAGCCCTTTCAGGAAGGAGCACTGACTGAGGAGTCTCTCTGTCTGCTTTGAGTGAGACTTACTTGAGTGTAACAAGTTTTTAATTGATGCCTTAAAGGAGCGCAGTAAAAAATCCAGGCAGTCAGTAAGGAGATAAGATAAATAAGTAAAGTTTTAATGAGCCAAATACCGGCTCACAGGAATACATTCACATGAGAATTCTCTCTTCTACAATTAAGTTACAGGTTTTTATAATAGTGTCCATCCAATCCCACTTTGATATTTCCCCCAGTCCTGCCCCCAAACCACCCTCTCCATGCCCCCTCAGGAATTGGGTCTGGGGTCTCAGGACCCTCTCTTCATCTTTGTTGTCTTCTTCACAGCACGTCAGGTCCTTGGAGGCCTTCCAAAGCTTCAGATTTGGAGGTCCTTCTGTCCCTGTCTTTATCTTGTGGTTCAGGCTTCATGGTGTTTTTCTGCAATTCTACCTTGAAATACAGACTAAACAGCTTTAAGGAATTCTAAGGGTTGATAGGATAGGGGTTAGGGTGTATTTAGTAGTATTCAGCTACTAAAGTTACATTACTAATACATTAGATCTACAATAATTTCTAATATCTACAAAATTAAAAGAATCAAAAATCAAAGATCAAAAATCAAAGAAACCCTCGGCAACAAATCCATAGAGATAAGTTGCTTTCCAGGCAAAATAGGGCATCTCTACTCAGAATTGCCATCAGAATTGGTCCCAAGCCTGGACTTGATAATTAGCTACCTACCTATATACTTAAGCTATCTGTCTCTTCATGCTATACCACCAGCAGGAAGAGTACTAGTTGGCATGAACCAAAACCATGCTGGGGAAGATGCTAATGATTTAAGCAGCACTCAAGACTGCATGGCAGTGCTCAGGCCTATCTCCTGTTCAGTTTCTTGGCATAGACAAGGCCTTGAAGGTGCTGGGCCAAACACTCAGAAGAAAACGAAGAGGACTGATGAAACAAAGAAGGCTGAGAAATTGAATTAGCCACCGTGCCAACAGGCATCTTAATTACAGGGGTGTCTGTAGCTTTCACATAGAAAAAATGTGACACAAAGCTATCGAGCAGGAGAGCAGTTGGAATTTTTTGTTAGAACTTAGTCCTTTAAAACAATAATAAAAAAAGTTCTGTTTGGAGAACTTCTATGTTTTTTCTGAAATTGCAAATTGGTATATTAGATATTCTCAGAACATGCATTTCTGTAACAATTTGTTGTTTTAAGAATAAAAATCCCTAAACAATTAAACTATTAAAATGTTGATGACAAATGTTGAAATAAAGCTGACAATATTTCATTGATAATCTATCTGTGGGAAAAAGGGAGTTTTTAAATGCTGAGAGAGACTGTTGAAAAATATACTTTTTGATATAACAAAATACCTTGAGAATCAGAAAAGACTTTCCCAGTCAGCATTCCCAATGAAAAATCTCAGCATCCCCTGGTGTGCCGATATACAGATAGGACTTTCTTGCAGTATCCTTCTCAGTAATCTGTCTGCTGTTGGATTATGCATCCTAGACTGTTTGGACTTGTAAATGTCTATAACTTATTAACAAATAAAAAGCACTGTAAACAATTTTAAAGCAGGTACAGATCCACAAATTTTTTTTCAAGTGTCCTGAATGGTAAGGTACAGAATGATCAAGCTGTAGGTATCACCTACTAAAGTGATGACTAAAATTTCACAAAGCTTGTATGATAGTTTTGCGTAGAACTGTATTTTCGCTAAATGATATCTCTACTAGTGATAAAGCAAACCAAGGACTTGTGCCTCCTTGCATTTATGATTCAGCTGCAGGGTTGTGAGGTCAAGGCAGTTTTAGGCAATTGAAGACTTGTTTCAACCAGGCAAAAATGTAGTCCTGAATTTAGTCAAGCCATTCTTGCCTAACAAAAATCAACATGAAAACTTTAAAAATAATGAGACTCAAAAGGATTCCGATTACTTTCATTCCACAATTTCAGATGATAAAAACAAACAGCGATAGGATTTCTAGATCTTAATATAATATAAAGAGAAAGATAGACTAGATAAAACCAGCTGAACACTAGTCTGTCCTCAAGACCTAACAGGGAAGTAATAACATGCTTTTGTATATGTAGCAATGACTTTTGGCAGATATGCCGTCTACAATTCCATACCGCGGAAAACCATTGAACCTGATTGACTATTTAATCCATTTCTGAAAGATCATCACTAAAGGGATGCCTATATTGTTCGTATACATAGTGTATTGTATAGTTAGCCAGAATGACACAGGGCTCTCAAAATGCTAGTTGCTGCAGTGCTGATACCTAGTTAGCTTCCTATGTCCAGCTGCAGTAAGTATTTTAAAAGTTATGTAAAAGCGTTGCTGATAGTTGCTGCAGACTTTCTTCTACCAAATAGATGTTGTGATTTGATTATATGAACTCTATTTTGCCCTAAGCAAGAGTACCTTAAAATACAATGGAACACAATACTTGCAAAAAGGCATCAGTTTTGCAAATATAACAAAAAAATAGAAATACATTTAACAAAAATAAAATACATATGCAAACACATATTTTTTATTTATTATTATTTATTTATTTATTATTTATTATTAACTCCTTAGATCTCATGAGATATACTCTTTCAACAGCAAAACACTATTTAGTGATTTAATATGTTTGTTACAGTATGACAATATTTAAGGTCTAACACTAGATTGGTTGATAAAATTCTGAACTACGAGTTATTTGGTAGAACCACACAAATTTTATGTGACACTCAAATAAAAAAAATCCTCAGTTACATGAATGCATTGAGCAGAAAGGTCAGATTTATGGAATTCTGTAGTTGTGGTAGACAATAGATGTTACTAAAGAAACTGTATGAAGCATTATAAAGAATAGTGTTTATATGAAGAGTAATTGGCTTTGTGTGCCACCCACTGGAAACAAAACTTCATTTTCTTTACTATGCCTCTCTCTGTGAACTTTTACATGAAAAAAAGATCATAAGGTCATATAAGAACTGCTCCCACTTCTTTTTTTCCGCCTTGGGATATTACAAGGCTGGACCTAAGATGGTAGCTCTAATTATCTCTTTCTTTCATGCTTTTTTTTCTCTACATTGTCCTCTTCTCCAGATTTCCTCTTCTTGATATTTGGATAACTTAAAACTGGATGAGTTGAAATTTGCCAAGTCAATGCTTTATGAAATGCTTTATGAGGATTGAATTCTTGTTTAAAACCTTTGCCAAGTTCCCTTATTTTACAAAGTTTGCCAGTAAAAGTGTGTTATTTTGACCCCTTGAAAAGTGTTGTAGCATTTTTCCTGTGCATGGCCTCAAGCTATAAAAGGACTGAAGGCCCTTTTAATAAATCTACTTGGACGATTTTTTTGGAGCCCTGTGTCTTTTTGACTTAAAACCCCTTCAATGAGCCTGTGAGAAGAGCCGGGAGCCTTACACAACCAAGACTATATTGTGTGAAAAAAAATAACTTTCAAAATTTAGCTAGCAACAGCATCATTCACAAAGAGATTAAATTAAGGAGATATGGAAAACTTTAATTCTTGATTGCATAATTTTTTCTGATGCTTTTGTGAGCTTTTCAAGTCTTTTCAAGGTAGTCCTCCATGTATGTACTACTTTATATACTGTATCAACAGTCTTTTGTGGCCTGTCATGAAGTGTGTCTTCAGGACAGAGGATTTAGTATTACAAAAGAAAAAAATATTTGTTTGTTATTAATTTTGTGTGATATAAAAGTCATCTCTGATTTATTTATTCCATTGCTCTGGCATGTTGTTAGGCCTCTTTTAAGCGTCAGTGTTATGTCCAGTGACATTGTCAATTGTGTCATGACCTAAGACAAATTGTTCTTATTTTATCTGCAAGTACCCCTTCTTATGAGTTAAGCAGCATTATGTACCAGAGGGAACAAGCGCTGACCAGAAAAGTTGCAAGATGTATTTACATGGCATCTGAGATAAATAAAGTTCCTTCCTCATATGACATCCACGTATTCATTTAAATATCGTGTCTTAACTTACCATCTGAAAGGGGACAGGGCTAAGAGCAGTAACAGAGAGGTGAATCCTCCCAGGAACCTGTCCAATGGGTAGTGATGGGATTCCTCCTACCAAGCGAGGCACTGAGTTGTCACTCATTTGAAGCTTCCTCATCAGTTTCTAACAGACTCCCTTGCTGATGCTAAGCACTCTAGTAAAGCTAGTCTAAGTAAAGCTTTGTATTATCTCAAGTTAGCTACCATAGTCCATTTCTCTAGTTAGGCAATGAAAGGGCCATTTAAAAAATAACAATGGAATACAAATCTTCTTTCCTAGGCCTGATGCTCCAGCTAGTACAGAGTCCTACAGTGACTTTCTGGATGGCTGCTACCGGGATATTACACTGGTACTGGTTACACTACCTCTTTGCAGAATATCAAACCTATTTCTAGGGCTGGTCTTACATTCTATCTGGCTTTCAGTGGCCTGGAACACCTAGAGGTCTGGGATGAGGATCCAACTGAAGAGCTTCAGCACCCTGGTGCAGTGGATTTTTTACACTGAGACAAAACCCATCTGCACAGAGGACAGAGCTCTCAAATCCCAGATTTAAGTGAATTGTGACAGTCATCACAAATACCACTATCATCTGATCCTAATGCAGAAGCAGTGCTTTTGATTTGTCTTCTCAAACATAGAGATTTGTCTGTCTGCGTATACCTGTATGATTGAAAAAGTAAGAGACAACACCTGACGCACTGAACATGCTTCTGACCTCAAGAAAAGGACAAGAAAGGGTGGAGGGAACAGTACAGTGTACAAAAATGGCAGGTGAAGGAAAAGGGAGCAGGAGAAAGAAAGCTAAATATATAAAACAGAGTCTATGAGAAGAGACTGAAACAAATCTGCAACAGTGAATCAATATATAGATGAGTGGAAATAATCCAAGCCTGGAAGGCTTACATTAGTAGGTCTGGCAGTGATATCTTTCTCTTCTAGTCCTTTGTTTCTCTTGAATCTACCGAATTCTTACTTTCCTTTTTACGTCCACCAGGACCAAGGAAAGATACTTCTGATGTGCAATGGTCCCGGAAGGAACCAGAAGTCTGAGACTTTGGGAGAAGGCTGTTCAGAGATGAGCTCTAATTTCAATTTCCCTCTTTCTATGAAAACCTTCAAAGCATTCCAAGTAGGCTTTTGTGCTTTTGCTGGGAGCCAGGTCTTTGGGCAATAGGTAAGTTTCTTTGTGTGTTCAGCAGAAAAGCTGCCAGTCAAAATGTGCAATAAACAGAAACTGCTTAATTTTCAGTGTCTATTTGTTTGTGCAGGCTATCAGTGCAGTTAATAGCAACTATAAACAGCAACACCAAACATATTTGTTGTCTTTAGGATCCTTTTCCTCATCATTCATTGCTTTGAAGGTCTCTGCTCTTCTGGGGCTCCATGGTTTTGCAGACAACATGGCAATCTCATGTTTTGCCTTTCTATGCTTGTGCAGTATAAGTATAGCTATCTAATCCTTCCCAAACATCTTCAAAATGTCCTGCCTTGACTTCCTTTTAACTGCTGTACTTGGCCTTGGACTCTGAAATGCAAAGAAATGTCTCTTTGATATACAGCAGGTAAAATAGGGGAAGGTCATGATGACCAAATTAATCTGCAGAATATGATGCAGGTGTTCCTGATGAATAAGTATGATATCAGTGGTGAGCTGAACAACCTTTATCCCAGTAAATGCACCTCGTGCACACAGATCTCCCACTGATCCATCACTCTCCACTCAAAGATGTACATTTTCCCATGCAGCTTCCCTTTTTCCTTTCACAACACCTACACTGATGCTCCAGTCCAGTTGGTTTGCCTGGTTTAGAGCTGGATTATGAGGTAGAAAGATGTTAAATAGGACTGCATCCTTGGTTTGTGTGAATTTAAATGAAGATTATAAGATAAGAAGAAATACAAAAATGAGAACCACTGCTTCTGCATTATCCTCAAATACACACATTCCGTGATGGTTGGTGAAGGGATGGTTGTGAGTGGTCAGTGTCTGCTTGCAGCCCAGAAAGCAAATGGTATCCTGGACTGTATCCAAAGGAGTGTGTATCAAAAGGTCAAGGGAGGGGATTCTGCCCCTCGGCTCTGCTCTGGTGAGACTCTATTCAGGTCTGGGATCCTCAACACTGGAAGGACATGGACCTGTTAAAGTGAGTCCAGAGGAGGCCACAAAGATGGTCAGAGGGTTGGAGCACCTGTTGTATGAGGAAAGGCTGAGAGGATCAGGTTTGTTCAGCCTGAAAAAGAGAAGGTTTTGGGTTTTCCCTAACTGCATCCTTTCAATACCTGAAGGGAGCCCACAAGAAAGATGGAGAGGGACTTTTTGCAAGAACATGTGGTGACAGGACAAGGAGGGATAGATTCAAACTGAGAGAGAGTAGGTTTAAGTTAAATATTAGGAGGAAGTTCTTTACTGTGAGCATGGTGAGGCACTGGAACAGGTTGTCCAGAGAAGCTGTGCATGCCCCATCCCTAGAGGTGTTCAGGGCCAGGCTGGATGGATCTCTGAGCAACCTGGTTTAGTGAAAGGTGTCCCTGTCCATGGTAGGGGTGTCAGAACTAGATGACATTTAACACCCCTTCAATCCAAACCAGTATATGACAAATAAATATATGTTGAAGAGGAAATATGGCTCTAATTTCTAGACCCTTAACTGCCTGAGAAAAGCAGTGCTCAAGATGATTATGAGGATTTTGAAGGAAGATACATATCATCTTATACAGTTACACTTGAGTGAGACTCTGAGCAAAATTCCAAGAAACTACTTTTATATTAACAAAGTGGCTCTTGTTGACAAGTGGAGCATGTGGTGGAAGGAGATTGTTGTCAGTGTAAATGGTGGTTACTGGAGAAGGGCTGTCACTGAGATAAAAATGAGGTGAAAAGGCTTCAGTTGGTGAAAAATGACATTGGCAAAATTGGTTCATTTCAGTTGAGGGGTTGCAGTAGGAGTCCCTAGCTGTCAGGACATGGTATTCAGTAGACGGGGTTATCAGACACATTTTTCATTTGTTGAATGTTCTGTTAAGGGCATAGATAATACCATTTCACACATGCATCTCTTGTTAATGTCAGCTCTGCACAGGTAGAGTGTGGCTTGTGAGAAGTTTTATCCTTTACACATTACTAGTGCTTTACTTATTGGGTAGTGAAAACAGAGTCTGCAAAAACCTTAGCTTTTCAGCAATCTGAAACATTATTGGGAGATATTTTTCCTTATTCAACTGCCTTTAAAGCCTTGTCTCAGAATGCTCACTTACAGCCTTGGGAAACGAGCTGTAGCAGACCTTTGTTGCAGCATTCCCTAGATGCATTGTATTCTGCTGTCCTTCCACACAGAAGTGACAGTTGCAGTAATAAAGGACAACTAGAGAATTGATAGGAGATAATTATTATTTTGCTAGGGTCCAGTTTCAGACTTAAGTAATTTCAAGGTCTAAAAGAAGCAGCGATTTCAATGAAGTACAGAAGGTAGGGGACAAAAGTTTACTCAGAGTAGCTTGGAAATAATTTCTGATGGTGAAATTTTTTTGCTCATTTTGATTAGAAATATTCACTCAAAATTGTAGGTGGTTTCCAGGAAGCTGTTACAGTTGATGTGATCAATATATTTAAAAAATGATGATGAACACAACACTGTTTTCATATCCAGTTGTCATTCACAAAAATAACAAGTGGGCATCAGCAGGCTGCAGAAGCTCTTGCAATTGCACTGGTGATAGGAAGCTGTGAAGAGATAAAGCTTTTTACCCTCCATGTTATAAGATTGCAGGATGGGCTCCGAACAGGGATCTTCATCTCACAGACAAATGTCATTGACATCAACTAGAGCCTTTCCAAGAGAAGGAGAGAGATTCTCAGTGCATGCTGTTTCTCACTGATAGAAATTTCATGTATGCTTATTTACTTTGGCATAAAACAGAAAAAAACCCCAAGTAAACAGCAGAGTTTGAAAGGAGCAGTATTCCTCAAGGTCAATGAGAAAAAAAAATAAATAGAAGAGTATAAGATAAAAGGATAAACTTATAATTTGGTGTCTGTATAATAGCAACCTCTCTCCTAGAGAGAGAAGGAAAAAGTCATGATGCTGTTCAAGTCATTCCTCTATTTGTACTGTTTCATAAAAGGCAAGTAGTCACTTGGAGTGGGCATTTGTGCTGAAGTAGGAATTGCACTTAATATGTCAGGTATAATCACAGCTTACAGGAGTCTCCAGGACTTGGAAGAGGTCATAGGTTAGGACACATGAGGTTCCTTCATTATCTGTGGTTTTGTGATGCTAGTTAATCACTTTCTAAGTCTGTGTTTGGGTGCAGCAATTGGCTGCAGCAATTCAGATAACTAAGATGCTACTGCAGCTCCCGGTTCTTGCACAAAAATATGTTGCTCAGTTTTCCTTCAAGTCTAGGAAACCAAGATGACTGTAGAACATCTTCTCACCTGCATGGAGAGGGCCCATGATGTTCTCTGTTTTGTAGAGCTACTTGCAAGGATCTATTCCATGAAAGTAGCAATTGCTGTAAAACTAAACTGTTTTGCCAGAAAATGTATTTTTTCAATCAAAATTGAAATCCAAATGGAAATAAGAATAAAAAGAAATCAGTGGTTAGACTTGATGACCTTAAAGGTCTTTGTAAACCTAAATGGTTCTATGATTCTGTGAATCAGTGAAAATTGCTGTTTAAAAGAAATCTGTGCAATGTAACAGAGAGTGAGTGTTGCATATACTACAACACAGTCTAAACTACTGTGGCTGCTGTGGGCAACAAATGCAGTGAATATAAAAGAATCTACACTATAGCATGTCCTAAAAAAATTGATAAATATCTACACAATGTTAGGCTTGAAGTTATCTCCTCATAATGCTGTATTTCAGACTGCCACAGTTCTTTTCAGCTGCTTTTATATTCCAAGACATGTACACTGTGACTAACCGTTTCCTATTAAATACTGAAAAACTCAGAAATAGAAAGGCAATTTTATACTGTTTTTTTTTTCTCCCAGTCGTATTGAAGAGTTCTTATTACTTGTTACTCAAATTCTAAGTCTAGCACAAATCCATTTCCACTGAAGGTAATGTTTACATATCACTCTATCGAGTTTTATCTGTGCTTTGTGCATTTCTATTTCATAGGCAATTGAAGAAATTGTTGAAATATTTTAACATACACACAAAAAAAGGGGTAGAAAACAACAGGATACTAAATTCTGGTTCAGACCCAGTACCTACTGCAACTTTCAAGATGTTTATTGTGTTTTCAATCTAAAACTATTATTTATATAATAAAATTAGCTAATTAAAATTGTTTACCTAAATATGCTAAAAAGAAAACCATATACTGAGTAGAAAGAATGCTCTGTTGCCACAATGAAGAGTGCTATGTTCCTCTCTCTGCCACAGGTATCCTAGACCATATGGGATCCTGCTTAGCATGTAAAGCTGGGGGAAGAAGGAAGAGCAGGGGCATGTTTGCTGTGATGGCATTTGTCTTCCCAAGCAGCCATTAGGTGTGGTGGATCCCTGCTTTCCTGGAGATGGCTGAACACCTGCCTGCCCATGGGAAGTGGTGAATGAATTCCTTGGGACTGTGTGGGTCTGAGTTGATGGCTAGGATTAAACCACAACACTATCCCTGTGACCTTAGCCTTATCCCTGTAACTTTCTGAGTGTCATCCTGCTTTTGTGAGTGTTCTCTAGGCCAGTCCAAGGTTCTTCTCATAATTAAAGACCGTGCATGTTCATTAAATGGCTTAAAGGGGAATGTCACCACTTTGAACAAGAAATTCTAGCTCCAGACCCAGCTCGTAACAGCCACTATCCTTGAGATGCATGGTAGAAACACAGATGTAGAATGACAGAATCCTGCTCCATGGTTGAGCACTGGGGAAACAGTCCCTGGGGATGTTTGGAGAAACCTTGGGGATGTACTGAGAAACCATCCCTCTGAGCACAGGGGGGAGTAGACCAGTTTCTTATTGTCTCACTGCTTGGGTGAGCCCTTAGTATAGGTGGAATCACCAGAGCTTTTCTTCTAATTGAGATAAGCTGAATGAACATAGAGGTAATTGTTGACAGTGTGTTTGTACTTTCCTGAGTTTGCTTTTTCCTGCTCTTCAGTTTCATCAAAAAGAACAGCGATGCTGACTGATTAAGCAATTGAGTTCCTTTTGCTTTTAAGCAGAGCTACCTACAAGCTTACTGGCCAATTTCCTAAAGTGCTGGTAGATCTTGTTGCAAATGGTACCAACCACTCTCAAGCAGGTAAGGCAATAAAAACACAGCCAGCATTTCTCTGCCACAAGCGAAGCAGAGAAAGAGGCCACCGTGCATCAAGCAGAAAGATGAAAGCCATGCCAGCTATTAATGGGGACTAAAGTGTACTACAGCATGCATTTCCACGGCAAACTGAAAAGACCCTCTGTGAAAAAGCTTGAAAACATTTTTTAACATTGTACTTCCCTGTGAATGCTGTTCTCAGTTTTCAAACACTCATATTCATGAGATGTAGTATTATTAGCCATAAGGCACTTTATGAATGTTAATTGAATAGATTCTTTTTTTTTTTGTTTTTTACTGATGCTTTGATCTTTCAGAAGGCTTGCAGATGTGCTGCATATTAAAGTCACAATCTCAGGGCAGCCCAGAATTAATCGAGAAAGGTGTCACAAAGGCAATTATATTGTATAATTGTATTATTCACACTCATGTTAATGTAAGAACTTTTTGATGATGTCAAAATATTTTACCTGCGGTTGTGGAAGGTCAGAGGCAGCTGTACAAACTAGGATTAGCTGAGAACCTGCTTGGCCTGTGGAATAAGACAAATCAGTCCAGGTTCTTGTAAGAGAGCAATGCATAGGAACAAGGCTCCTGGAGTTAGGCATGCTGCTTCTTTGTTTCTCTTGAACAGTATCCTTTTGCTGCTCCCTATTTAAGGACTCAAGTTCTTCTTTGATATATCTAATCTGTATCCATATCTATATAGAGATTTTAAAGCACAGGTGCATCATTTTACTGCAGACATGCAAACAGCTTGGTGGGATCACCAGGTAACAGATGTAGAAGTCAGTGGAAACTCAGGAACACATTATCTAATACTTGGAGATACATTTTAGGTTAGCTTTTAAAGGGTCTTCTGTGCACATGGAGCAGTGTTTGCAAAACTGTACAGAACATTGTGTGAAAACTGCAGGTAGTTTTTAACCACAGGTTCTTGGACTGGGAAACACATATTGAAGAATAAGTGCATTCAAATAACTTTTAAACAATTCTTACATGTCTACCCTGACTTACATGTTTACCCTGACTTTTGCTCTGAAAATGGTTCTAATGTTATGATACCTGTTCAGTGTTGTAATATATTTAATATATTCTCAACAAGTTAGTACTGTAGGATTTACTATTTTAAGTTTCTGTTCAAAGATTTCAGATGTGAAGTTCTGTCAAACAAAATTACAAGTATAGCTATAACTCCAAGATCCATGCAGTTTCTCAATGTTTCAAAAACCAGAAAAAAAGAGAAAACTTTATGCTGAATTACTTTAATGTGATATTCAGCTATTGGCTGTTGTGTGTGGTTCTTCTCATGGAGGCACACTGTAATGCAGAAACTAATATTCTACAGAGAGAAACAGACTAAGCTGGAGAGTGCAGGCATGGTGGCAATCAAGAGAAAAGACATAATCCTGTTTCATGCCCATTTGCTGGTTGAATTTCCCTTTGCAGGCTCAAAACCCCACACTGCAGGTACTTTCAAAATTAGCTCTCCTTTCAGGGGGGTCTAGTATAATAGTACTTAAGTAGGCTTTTCTGAACTGAATTATCTGTTTCAATTTTATGTTTGGCTTCAGCAATTGTATAGCTGTCTCTCTAAGCTGAAAAGCTCAATTTCCCTACCAGTCATGCTCTGTGTGTACCCTTTACCCACTATAGAACTTGGCAACCTTTGGCAGCCTGCTCCTGGCAGCTGGATTTTCCCTCTCTGCTAGGTTCTGCTCTTTGCAAATTCTTGAAACCAGATCATTGCCTGTGAAGTTAAGATAGAGAGTCTTGGATTTCTTTACAAATTTAAATCAAAACGGTTAAGCTAAGGGACCTCTCCAGTATATTCTGTGAAATATATATGGCCAAACTGGTTACATGACTTCTGTCTGTTATCTGTTCCCAGAAAGCTGTTGATACCGCTCCCAGCAGTTCTCCTCGGAAGAACACCAGGATTTGTGTTAAGAGAGATTGAACAGTCTATTTGCTACTGAAGTAAAAAAGAGCTCCCAGAAGCATTAAGATTGCTCCCTCAGCACAGAGTAACTTCATTTTGCACTCATCTACCGCATCCAAGATGTAAAAATGTAAATGTTGCAGGAATGCAAAATTATATGTCTATGGATTTTACCATTATGTCTCTGAAATTATTAATGAAAAGGAAGCAGTTTTGTTTTCCTCAGAGATTACAGTCAGTCTTTAGTTAATCAAGAACAAATGTGCTTTGTAAGGATGCTTTAACATGAGATCTGTTAAAGTACTTCTACAAATTTTGTAAAGCCACGGGACTCTCAGAGAAAGAGTAATCAATGCACTTTTTTATTGGAGAACCCAGGCCAGTCATACTAGACAATAGCTTGCATAAGCCTCCCTGCACATGAAAACAAATCCCTTACCTCCCCTTGTAAAGGTGAAAATCTTGGGTTCTAATCCTTGTCCTGAATATGGCTTATGTATTTCCAATTCAAATTAAACAGGAAAAGTAAATACTACTGTAGTCAGAAACCTGACACCATGCCTCTCAGTCCTTTCTGGAAAGCATCCTTAGTAAGGGCATCACAGTCAAACTGCTTTGTATTTATTCCTTACCTTGTTCCACAGCTCATGGGTATCTCTTCTGTACCTGTCCTACCTTCAAACACCATGTTCCAACCACAGCTGTGCCAGACTATATTGCTGGAGCTGGGAAACATGGCATGTTTCTAGAAATTAAATCAGTTGATGCAAACAACCAGGTAATAAGACCAGATGCATCTGAAGTTCAAGGGTTCCTGCTGGCTAAGCTGGCATGTTAAAGGATGATGCCACCTGTTCTGTCAGCCAGATTGTACTGAACATGTGTCTGATTTCTTTAATTTTAAAGCAACATGTAAACTATTTACAGATAATAACTGTAATTCAAATATGCTGCACTAAAAAATGAGTCTAAACACAGTATTTTTAAATGTAAATCAACTTTGGTTAAACCTTGGATGAAATTTATCATGAAACCAGCTGCATAATATAATCATTATAATAGCAATAATGCAGTTACTTTTTACTAATTAACTTCTGAATAAAAAGTGAATTCGGTTAGAAGTGCATTTACTAAAATGTTTATAGATGTGATCTTATTCAGGGCTTGATCCATCTGTAGAAAGAATCACTTTAACTTTTACAGTTGTTGGACACAGCAGCAGCGGCTTTTTAAAAGATGTGCACGGTGTGATAGCCCAAAGGCAAATACAATTTTTTAGTGTGGAAAATAACTTCTCAATTTCTTTTTCCTGTTTCAACTTATCTCTGAATTTGGACGGACTGATACTGCAATGTATGTCTTTAATTGACAAACAGAAAGGTTCTAAAAAGGGTACAAAGAGATAAAGCTGAGCTTGGAAAAGGCAGCTCAAACACAAGCCGAGAGCTCCACCTGCTGCTGGGCTGAGGCGGGGAAGCGGCCTGTGGAGCTCAGCAAGAGGGGCCGTCTCTGGCACCCTGCTGCTCCAACATCGCCTCTGCGTTAAAGGCGTTTTAAAGCTAAAATGATGTCTCTGTTATTTAGGAAAAAGAATATTTTTAATACACACACACACATATATAAAATAGAGTCATACCTATGGGAATAGGATAAAGCTGCTTTTCATTTCTTTCAGTCTTTTTATTTTAATTTTCCTCTTTTCTTTTTTTTTAATTTATCCTGGTTTTTGTTTGGCACCTTAAGAGCACTAGAGGCACTTGCATAATATTCTTGTATAATGAAATGTATGACAAAAAATTTTCTACAAAATTCAGTGATGTAAACCCAAACCTCTCTTGAGCTTCACCACCTCTTTATTTCTGCATTTTCAGGAGTGAACATCTTCTGTAAATGCTGCAGTGGACAGATATTCTGTCTACTATTCTCATGCTCTGTATTCACCACCATCTCTCTCCTCTGCATTTTGTTTTCTCAGTACCTTGCTTAACAAGGACATATTGAGGACAGTGCAGTATCGCTGCTTGCCAGATACAGTAAAAGCCCAAGAATCCTCAGCATCTCTACAATCACTCCTTGCATTCTAAAAAGTGACCAGAAGGCTGAAATACCTCAGAATTCTGACAGTAATCTTAGAAATGCATACAACGTATAGCAAAACAAACTGCAGTGTATACTATACTATAAAGAGAGCTGAATACATAGAGAGTGATAATCTGAAATATGGAAACACACATTAATCAGAAGAGGTAGTCTTATTTGTTTTCATCCAAAATGAAACCCACTCAGACAGGGGGTCCTCCTAATCCAGTTGGGTTGGACTAGCTGGTTTTTAAAAGTCTCTTCCAAGCCAAGCCATTCTTTGATTTTAAGAAGTGCTCTGAGATAGTTTTGTGATGCCTACCACAAGGTGTTAAGTGGGGATGCCTGGAAGAATCACTTAAAAAAAATAAAAATCAGTTGGGAACTAAAATGCTAATCCATGAACTAAAGTGATGTAGGGCTAAGCTTTCCACTTGAAAAAGCCAACATTTCATTCCCAAGACAGTATTTTTAAAAATTTATGAGGCATAATACATTCTACAGTGTATTTCAATTTTATTTTTGTTCCTAAGTGCAAGCACAGATTCTCTTTCTCACTCTGCACCTTTCATAGTCTTTCCATGTTACAACAGAAAACAAATAATCTTCTCTGCTGACTTTTGCATTAAGTTTGATCAATACTCAGCTTGAGAAGGAAAGTGGAAATATAATGCTAAGTATAGACGGAATACCTATTGCTGACACCAAGATTTTGTCTCCTTGAGCTCAAATTTCCATAGTGCAGAGTGCAAGCATTTTAACAGAGACTCTTCTCCCTTTCTTCCATCTTAAAGAAAACTGTTTTTGAAATCTGGGAATGAATTCTGCAAACTTGAGCTTTGTCATTGAAGACATCCCTTCTCTTTGAAACTCCAGTGGGTGGAATAACTAACTTGTTTTCCCCTTGTATTGTGGTAATTTGTATGTTCCCATCAGTATTTACTAACTCTTGGAGGAATCTTTTCTGAAGTAGGAGTAACAAAAGCACCAATATTAACACTTTCTCACATTACAGCAATACTTATGAAGAGTGCATATGTATTGTCCTTCTGATTTTCAGGTAATTTCAGGGAACATTTTGAACATTGGGTGCTTTTTATTTTGTCAGAACTGCAAATAATTTCATGAAAACACAGACACCATTTAATTGAAAATCCATTTTGCATGGAACAGAAAACTGACAGCTTCTTTTTTCATTTAGGAGTTATGCTACCTATTCTAGACATGCATAGGACCGAAACTGCCACCTTCTGCCCTGCATAGTCTTAGGCTGCTGCACTTGCCTCCTCCTGCCTCTTTTGTACATCATGCATCTGCCCTGCCAGATGTCCCTTTCCTTGGGGATTTCACTCTTCTGTACCATGGCTGTCTTAAATATTATTCCATTGTTTCTATTACTTTTCACTTCTTTCCAAACTCTTCATTTGTGAGTTAGCAGGTTATGGTGCCCAGAAAGTGGAACTGCATTTTAGAAGGTTATGGTCTTTTCCTATAGACTGGTTTAATGGTTGAATGAGCAGGTCCAGCTTTTCTAGCTTTGGGCTCTTATTCACACATCCACTCACAGACACCTCATGGTACCCGAGGTGCCTCACAGTATCCTACGAGCCTCCAGTCACCACTCTGGAAACTACAGCTGTCTTTGGGGTCCTGTCCTGTCGAAGGTTAACGGGCTTGCGAAGAATTGCAGACGATTCAATATGAATTACAGCAAAACTCCACTTTATTAAAGAAACTTCTACAGTTATAGTATTTCTGAAAATACGTGCATTAACACCATTGGTGGAAATAGACATAAACAAATATTCATTGGCTATTAACAGAAGGCTGCTAAATCTATGAGCTCATCTAGCCTGCTTCCAGGTTCCCATGGGCCTGCAAGGTTGTTTATCTTACAGCACCCAGCTGCCAGCCTTGGCTAAAGACTCCCCTTGATTTCCCACGAGAAAAGCATATTCCTACACTGTCCCATAGGATGTCTTAGACAACCTCATGTCTTCTGAATGGCACAAGATGTGCCTCTTAAAGCCACCAGATATCTTGACCTGGATATGAGCCTTTTCCATGCTTTCAAGTGAGAAACTGCTCAGTTTAAATCGCTAACCCTGCAATGGAGCCAGAGGGATTGCATGGCTGGGTACCTTTGAGAAACTTTTGAAGAAGGCCATCCACAGTTCCTAGCTGCTCTCCAGGGTTTCTCCTCGTGATAACAGTGCAAAGAAGGAGCATTCTTAGAGTGGAGGGAAGGCTTTAACAGCATCAAACCGATCAGGTGTGTCTTGGAACAGCTGATTCTCCTGTCAGACTACTCACAGAATCACAGAACCTTAACCACACTATTGAAAAAGTACTGTTAGTGTCTTTCTTTCCAGGACGCTGTAAGGAAACAAACACAACAGCAATGTATACTAGCAACTGTAGCCTTGACTTCACTAAGGATTTTATTTCATAAATGACAATTATAAATCTGTTCTATTTGTTCCAGAGTTCATTTATCTAATCTTCTTCTATATCTTCAACAGTAAATTACAGACCAGATTTGCTGCCTAGTAATTAATCACCTGCTTTGACTGGCTGATGTTCTTCTGGCAGGTCTTAAATGTAAATTTATCTTAAAGGTCCCGTATGTTGGCTAAGCACTCTATTACCTATAGGATAGTAGAGGGTTCCAAAGAGACTACAATTCCTTAGAGATTTTTTTTAAACATTATAATACATGAAAATGCTGACTAATTGCTCTCTACTTTTAATGAGTAGTTTTTATGTAGTCTTATAGGATTAGTAGTCTTATAGGATTAAACTAGAAATTTTTAGACACAAATGCTTTATAGTTCAAGTCAAGGAAGAATTACAGATGTAACCACAATATAAAGAGTAGAATTCAACAGTTTTTTACAAATGTCCTTTTAGTGTTGAATCAAACTACCTATAGTCTTGAAACCAATCAGAATGAAATACAATGAAACAAAATACATTATTAAACCAATCAAAATAAGGACAGACTAAAATTGTGTCAAGGGGCATTCAGTGATGGTCATTGCTTACAGCTTGCTGTATTAGTTCCATCATATGTGCTTTAAAGTGTATTTAGTTTGCTATACTTTATATTCTCACATACACCAAAATTTTAAATAATTTACAGACTTCAAGTAGTAACCTCTGTGCTCCTTGCTCTTTCTAGTTATGTTCAGTTCCAAGATTGTTTCTACTCTAAGAGGAAACTCCCATGTGCATATTATCTTATTAAATTTCACTATGTGAAAAAATAAGTACACATTTTGTGCACAACATTTTTAGACCACACATATTTAATATCCAACCTCTGTGTGCAATACTCATATATTAGAGTCACTGAGCAGAAAATGAATGATTTATTTCAATTGGTCCAAATTATTTTTTTCCATAAGGTAATTCTGACCACATTTTTGAGAATTCTTTGATTAAAAGCTTGAATTCAGAACAAAATTTCAAAGTAAAATTTCTCACTGTGGACGTTGTGGGTTTGTACAGTCCTGGTGAGTAGTTAGTGGTCAGTGTTTCTATTTTTATCCATGAAAACATTTAATTCAGCTTTAAAATTGTCAAAATGTTTCTTTTTCACTTTGATTGGCCAATGCTCTTTTATCCCATTGCTTTCTCATTGTTGTCTCTTTCACACTGCCTCCTCTTACTAGAACAGCTGACCTTTAGATATTTTTAGAGTTACGTAACTAGATATGTTACTCATTCCCATCCATGCAAATAGAAATGTACATTAACCTTGTTCCATGGCTGAAAACCTGAGGTGCCCGGTTCCCAGACATCTTGAAGTAGCAAAATTGACTGGGAACCCCTGTTGCAGACATAAGAAGAACGATGTTTGACGGCATCTTGCTTGATTAAAAGACAGAATTTCCTTGTGACACTTGGGGAAGAAAGAATGTCATGTGGTGGTGTCCATAAAGGCTGCTGACTCATCTTTTCATTATTCCTCTGATGTTTCTTATCATGTCATTCTTGGCTCCCCATGAAGTGTAGAGCCTTGTTAAAATAAGTCATCAGTGATACGGCTGGTTAACTGTGGCTGGCCACCAGGTGCCCACCAGACCATTCTCTCACTGCCCTTCCTCAGGAGGACAGGGAAAAATACCATGAAAAGCTCGTAGGTTAAGGACAAAGACAGTGTAGGCAAAACAGTTTTGACTTTGGGGAAATTAATTTATTTTCAATTAATGAAAGAGTAGGATGATGAGAAAATCAAAACCACCTTTACCCACCTCTTCTCTTCTTCCCATGCTCAGCTTCATCCATTACTCTTCTACTACATTCCTGAGTGGCACAAGGACATGGGAAATGGGAATTGTGGCCAGTCCATAACATTTCTCTGCCACACCTTCTTCCTCATGCTGTTCCCCTGCTCCAGCCTAGGGTTACTCCCATAGGACAGNGAAATTAATTTATTTTCAATTAATGAAAGAGTAGGATGATGAGAAAATCAAAACCACCTTTACCCACCTCTTCTCTTCTTCCCATGCTCAGCTTCATCCATTACTCTTCTACTACATTCCTGAGTGGCACAAGGACATGGGAAATGGGAATTGTGGCCAGTCCATAACATTTCTCTGCCACACCTTCTTCCTCATGCTGTTCCCCTGCTCCAGCCTAGGGTTACTCCCATAGGACAGAGTCTTTCATGAACTTCTCCAATGTGTGTCCTTCCCACAGGTTGCAGCCATAACACTTGCTCGTGCATGGGCTCCTTTCCACAGGCTACAGTTTTCTTCATGGTATATGCACCTGTTCCAGCATGGAGGGTCCTCCACAAGCTGCAGGCGGATCTCTGCTCCACTGTGGACCTCCATGGGCTGCAGAGGGACAGCCTTCCTCACCATGGCTTTCACTATGCAGAGGAATCTCTGCTCTGGCACCTGAAACACATCCTACCCCTCCTTCTCCACTGACCTTGGCATCCAAAGTGTTGTTTCTCTCACATGTTTTTTCTCTTACAGCTGTTGTGCAGTGCTTTTTACCCTTTCTCAAATATGTTACCAGAGACTCTACCAATGTCACTGACTGACTCAGCTCTGACCGGTGACAGGGCTGTGTTGGAGTTGGCTGAAAGTGGGTCTGGCTGTCACAGGGGCAGCTCCTGATGTCTTCTCACAGAAGCAACTCCTGCAGTCCCCTCTGATAACAAAAAGTGTTTAGTGATCCCAGTGATTGAGTAATCAGAACTTGCTCTGTGTCACTCTGCAGTGAAAAAACAACTACAGATATACAACCAGGGCAGTGGCAATGAGAACTGGGGGTTCAGTTTACCCCAATAATGGACTTTACACAAGAAAAAAGCCAACTTTTATAGTACATAAAAAAAGGAGAAAAAACAATTAACGACTTGAAGATTATTTCTTACAGCTCAGA
Source organism: Campylorhamphus procurvoides (assembly GCA_013396655.1). Taxonomy (NCBI): domain Eukaryota; kingdom Metazoa; phylum Chordata; class Aves; order Passeriformes; family Dendrocolaptidae; genus Campylorhamphus; species Campylorhamphus procurvoides. The sequence goes on along the minus strand of WBMV01008396.1, from coordinate 1,460,452 downwards.
AGGTCCATCTATTTGCAACAATAAGACCAAGAAGTGTTTTTCATCAGGAAGAAGGAATAATGAAGCTTTTACTAAAGAATATTTCAATCCAGAAGAGAAAAATATCGTAAGAATTAACAACTGGAAGCTGAAACTAGGGAAGTTTAATTTAAGAACATAGCAAACCACAAGCAGTGAGAGTAAATAACACTGGAAGAAACTACTAAGAAAGCAGTGGATTCTCCATAATTTTAATTTTTATGCAGCAATACCTTATGCATTGTTCTTCAGAAATGCAATTGTTACTACTTATGGTAAATTTACTTTTGATGGAAAGTTTTGATGTACTTTTATTTGCGGTATATCTTTTAGGTTTTTTTGTTATTCATGCATTATGAAAGTTGACAAGAACTGTACTTTATAAAGGTAGAAAATGAGAACATTGGGCTAAAGAAGTTTTTTTTAGTTATGGAAGTAAGAAAATTTGTAAGAAATGCTATATGACAGAATTCAAGAAGCATTTGGGCAATACCCTTGGGTGCATGGTGTGATTCTTAGGGATGGTCGTGTGATTTGGATTCAATGATCCTTGTGGGTCCCTTCCAACTCAGCATATTCTGTGATAAAAGGAGTCATGTACACCTTAAAACATTCCTCTGAAGAATGGGATGGCTGGAAGTTAAATTGGAACTAGCAGCTGCCAAATCCTTCTTTGAATCCATGTGCTGAAGCTAAATCTCATCACAATTTTTCTCCCTGCTAACAATTTCACTCAGTCTCTGTGAAAGCAGTGTTATTGCAGTCACAGACACCTAAATTGTGAAACCAGAGTAAATAGAATAATGTTCTTGAAATTTATTCCAGAGGATTCTTGTGGGAATGGGAAATGTGGGAATCAATATGACAAATTAGTAGGCTATGATAGAAAACCCAGCTTGATTTTGAAAGGATTTTTGCAAAAGAATTTTTGCTCTGAAGATGATCATAAAGTAACAGCAAACCATGAAAGCAGAAAATTGACCAAATTGTTTCTAACTATGTTTCTCTCTATTTGAATGACACATTATATAGATATGACACCTGAGAGCTATATTCTATATTTACAGTCTGTATCACAGCAAGAACATACTCAACAATCCTGTTGCTCTATCACAGCAACAAGTCTGTGCCGGAAAATCATGGACCACCCCTACCTGTTCTCAGCTATGCCTTAAAAAAGCGAGACCTTGTTAGCTGACCCCAGAGACTCACAAATCTTCACTAAATTATTTCTGTATCTCCTCAGAGTTTATCAGCATGTGTTCATCAGGATATATGCTAGTCCAAGACACTGCTTACACGCAGTCTTCAGTTTAAGAGGATGGAGATAATTCCTGATGTGGAAAAACCCCCAAAACTACAGCATACATATTTTCCTTTCTTTTCTGCAGACATTTTTTCTTGTGCAGTACTGCAAAGCAGGATCAAATGCCTTTATGCCTATTCACTGAAATATTTGCTCTCTGGTGGACTATGTGTTTTCTGATTTTAGTGACTGTGAAAACTGATATAGCGTTCTCAGCTGTGAGAGAACTCTTCACTCTATTAGGGAGCAGTGGGCACTGTAGCATCCTGGGTCTTGTCTATCATGGTGAGGAAGCTCCTCTTAAACTGCAGCTCTCAACAAAAGCTGAGTTTTTGGACACCCTGTACTTGCCACCATGAAGTCTGAAGACTTTCCCCAGTTCTTTAGCAGAATAAGGTGCCTCCTCTGAAAGAAATGAGTCTTTCATGTGCCGCTTTTGCTGTACAGTCCATTAGCACACCTATGGAGTTCCTTTGAAGACAGAGAAGTTGACTTGTATGGAAGAAGCTGAATATTGCACTTACCCCAAGCCTAGATTTGAGACAATTTGGAGGGGTGGAGACCTTAAGCAGCAGGCTCCTCCCTTGGATTCAATACCCCTAATTTCTCCAGTACACAGAGAGAGAGAGACCAAATACACCTGGATGAAAATGAAAAGTAACTCTTTGTCAAGAAGAATGCTAATAAAACACTGATAAAACTGAGTTAAGCCAAATGATGAGGAGATACTTCCCAAGCCCTACTCACTACAAATTGAGATGGCAGCTGACCTCCCCCACCCAGAAAAAACACGTGGCTACAGGTAAGAAAAATGTCTTTTATTAAACAAAGGAATATAGCAAACAACAAAATTTGGTTACAACACGTGTTGGATGTCCAGATCACACAGTATCCTTAGGAGCACACCTTCTGATTCAAAACCCGCGCTTTTAAACCTTCTTAAGGTCCAATCCCATTTTACAACATGGAGGAGGGGGTGTGTGTTTCTTCTTCTCAGATTGGCTCTTCTATGCCTCCCCCCTCATGCCAGGGGCCGAGTTTCAGGCAATATGTCAACCTCTTCTGGCTGCATGGTCAGACACATGGCAAGAAGTTGCGTCAGCTATATTCCTAGTCAATATGTAATTGCTCTTTTCCCAAATGCTTAATCCCTGGCATACATTCCAAAACTGGACTGGATGCCTTACAACTTCTGTGAAATGTCTATAGGTTAGTAACAATCAAAACCAAAAATAAATCTTAGGTTAGTAGCTCTCATTCAATTTATTTTCTTGTAATAAAACAGGTTTTTCTACTTCTCATAACAGGACAGACAAAAGAACCACCTTCCACATGGTTCACCTCGCACACACCTGGAAAACCTGGCAGGAACAGCTGAGGGTCAGCGCTGGCAGGAAACAGTGGATAGCTGGGATTTGATAGCAGCAGATACTGGCATGGCGTTGGAGTGAAGCTGCAGTGCTGGTGCAAGGAGTCAAAGCAGGGCTGTGGACCCCTCAGGGGACTGGAAGGACCTGCAAGCCACCCGTTGGATCCAGCTATGAGATCTGGTTGTTGCAATTTCAGTTGGTGGTTGTAGTTCTGTCAAAGTAGTGGTAGCAGTCTGGATCCATTCAAGATGGTGGAAGCCCTGGTAGCAAGGGAAGCCGCAAAACTCAAAGTTAAATATGCTCAGGTTCAAGTGGGAATGCCTCCAGTACCTCCTAAGGGGCAGGGAGTTTTACACTGGATGATGTAATACTGTGAGTTACTGGATATTCCGGACTTTTTGACACCTTCTAAGATATTGCAGCTGTCTCTTCCTCTGTGATAGAGCATTAATCATCAACAAGAGATGAACACTTTCATGCTGTGCCTGCATGTCCCAGGGAGTTATCACAGCTGAATCATCTGTGTATGGAAAAAGAAATCATACCCCAGCTCACTGCATTTGTGTCTTTCCTTATTTTGTTTAACACCCAGCTTGTAGCCTGAGGTGTCAGATGTGCCTTCAGCACCTGCCGTGGGTGGCCACTGCACACTGTTAGCAAAACACTCCACTGACTGAGCCTTTAGCACCATCAGTCCAGTCTCTTTCAGCACCTGGGAGGTCCCTGCAGGTGGTTGAATGTTTGAGCCATTAATCATTAGCAGTTCAGTATATTTAAAGAAGGCAAAGCACCAAAAAGCCAAAAAGCCATAATAGGAGAAAAAATAAAAGAAAAAGTAGATACCAGATTTTTGTATAACCCGGGACACTGCACTGATACCCTGAGTTCACTAGGAAATGGTCAGGGCAGATCTTCTGCACAAAGTCTGCAGTTCTGTCTAGCGTGTGGAAATCATGCTAGATTTCCAGGACCTGCACTTGAAGGGCTGCCTTCTGCTGCAGCTGCCACAGATCTGCCAAAGAACTGCAGCTGGAGAGAGAATAGACTGATGCAAGATGATTTTACTGTACTAATTGATTTTCTACATAGGTTTCAAAGGTAAAGGGGGGAATTCAGATGTTCCTGCCCAATCTAAGCTAAGAGCTCTTGTTTCTGTAATAGCATATTTCTAGATGGATAGAACTGAATCCTAGTAATGATGAGATATCACTATATGCATTTTGTGAGCCTTTTTCTCTTTAAAAATACAGTAGAATTTTTCACAAGAAAAAGAGTTATCAAAATCTGGAGGCCTCTGCAGTTACTTGTAGTTTAATTTAGTACTTCCTAATTCCAGAGCAATGTGAATCAATGAATTAGCACCCAGCAATTTTTCAGTATTATGAACAGTGAATAAACATTCACTAGCCATTTTCTTTGCTGCCTTTCTACACTGTATCGCATCTTTTGTACATATACATATATTTATGTAAACTCTTGTCCAATATAAAATGTTTATTTGGCCTTCTTTTGTCTTCTGGAATTGGAACAATGTTCTTAAACACTAGCATTCTCATATTAGAAATGCTTTGTACATCACAGACTTTCAGCCATTCTTGCTTAACCCCTAGAGCCATTCCTGCTCTAACTGCTTAATTAAAATCCACACTGAACTAAGACTGTTATAACATTGTGAACAGAAAGCAATGTACAGTCAGCTTAGTGGAGTAAGGAGTTGCACAATGATGCAATTTAAATTCTTTGACATTTTAAGACAGTGAAATGTGCACATGAAATTCCTAGCCACTATTTACAAATAATTAATAATATTTTTGTTTGTTTGTTTAAAAGAAATAGGGAAAGCAAACAATCAAGCAAGAAAGAAAGAATGAAAGGAAAGATCCAAGGCAGGTAAGTTCCCTTGGAATTACACCAGAATATGTATTATTTTCTTGACATCTTTTAGGAATTTTGGACTTCAGGAATTTTTTGAATGTTAAAGCAAAATCGTGCATCAGCAGAATTAATGCTGGAAATGTTACAGGTCTTTGTGACAGCTACTATGTTATCATGTTGTGATAAAAATAAGTTGGAAAGATGGGTTTAGTAATTGGCCACAAGGACCAACATCCAAAGATAAAAAGGTCTCTTTATGTACAGAGTACATTGCCCCAAGCTGGTATTACTGTATAATTTTTTGCAGATTTAAATTCTTGCATTGACAGGTTTTTCTGAAGAGCTGCATTTTTGATGCTAAGTGGTAGAGAAGCTCCTGTAGAAGGCAGCTAAGGAAAGAAAGGGGCAGGCATGATAGAGAAAACTGGAGACAGCAGAGCCTAATGGAGCACAAAATGAATTTTGTCTGCCAGGGGCAGAATTTGGCAACAAGGAAAATTTGCAAGTATTTTGAGGCTACAGAATTTGGGACCTTTAGGGCTCTCTCTTATTATCAACATAGTTGCTTAGTCCAATTACACAAAATATTTCAACCAACTAGTTAACACCAAATGACAGTAGAAATAAAAACAAAAGACAGGAGAAAAATAAAACCAAGCACGGTTGTAACAGCCATATTTGCAAGCACACTCACATGTAAGGGCTCCAAAACTTTCTAATAGCTGTAGAAGTTTCCATCTCTTTGTATGCTCTTCTTTCAGAGCTGACTGAATAGATGTTCAGTCTGTGTGCAAGAACCTCCCCATCTTTAGCTGCTGGGGAAGTGAAGACAAAAAAATGATACTAAAGGCATTGAAAAAGCTACTAATTAAACTTTAGAAACTCTGAGGATATAATGGACATTCAAAATAACTTAATAGCTAGGAGTCTCTTAGGATTTGGAAAAAAACACAAAAGAAGGATGAAGCATTAGGTCATGCTGGAAAAGGAGGTGTAGCAGGTTGTACAAGGAGGAAGAACTGAAGAGAGGATAGAAGAAGGAGGGATAGAAACTGAGGGAAGACAGAAGCGTAGAGACTAAAGGGAGAGATAGATTTGAAATCTGGTAGCAGAAAGAAAGGGGAGTAACAAGGAAGGAAAGGAGACTGAACAACAGCAAAGAACTGAAAAAAAGCAGTAAAGGAAGAATGAGCATGACAGATATATATTCTTTGAAAGCAATGCATTTCCATATCATAAATGCAAAACCATAGTGATTTTGCACAACCAAACTTAAACAAATTAGCATTCCTTTTCTACTGGTCATAGATATAATTGGCCTGTTCTTGATTCAGTGTTTTATTTTAGATGGAAATTTGGACCTCAAACCACTAGTACAACCAGCTCTAGAATTTTATTTGCAAGTAATTTTAGAAACTACCTCATTTGCCCTGCTGATGTTGTGCAGCAAATTATTTCCTCAGGGACTAAACTCAAGTGTGGACTGACAGTCAGTTTTGAGTATCTGGCTTTTGCTATTGCTGTAGCATTATTTTAATGTATGTAGGTCAGAAAGAATGGAATAAAGCACATACAAACAGTACTAATGTCAAATAGATATTCCCCTTTCCTGAAGTTTAATGAAAACACTCTTAATATAGATTATGCCTTGCATGAAATTTCTCTAAACCAATAAATAAAATCCATTCAGAGATAATAAACATATCTTTTTTACGGTACCATGGCATTGCCTCACATCATTATGAAGCTTTAATGGCTAGCCAAGAGACTTACTATGCATTTATCATATTATGATATTTGAGATTCTTTTAAATATAACAGTATATTTCAGAATCTGGACTTTGAGAAAAATTAGAAATTTTCTATTTTATATATATATATATTTGAGCAGCCCTCTCATCTTTAATTCCATCTCACAACTTTGATTTAGATAGCTAGAAAAGTATCAATAAGAGAAAATGGAAAATCTTTCACAATAGCAAAGAAGTTTTATAATCTCACTTGGTTTTGCCATCCATTTAAGGGTATAAAAAAAAGGAAACAACAGAGTTAATAAGGTAAAGGCAAAGCAGAATTAACAGAATATTAGCTCTCCTCATTTATGCAAGCAGGAAATAGGATTTTCTTTGGGTTTTTTTTTTGTGCCTTTTTTTTTTTT